>JAKRZM010000100.1:129187-170634 GCA_036379175.1 Heliconius cydno galanthus
TGAGTATTTTATCACAATTAAATTAGCGGTTTGGCCCTGATTGCGTAAAAGACAGACAGACAGACAGAGTTACTTTCGAATTTATAATATAGGTATGGATATTTATATACGTATTTCACATTACGAAAATATCGGTTATTCGTGAAAGAAAACCATTATCTCTCTACCATGACGGTGCAAGTTACCAATACAACATGAAGGTATGATACGGAACATGTCTGATTAATCGAGACCATATTCGGTTCAAGTGTGTAATATAATATTACAAACATAGTAACTACATACTCGTATCTCCTTTATTATATAGGGTGGAAGTTTCAGCACTACTTTAAATGAAACCACAGTTTTAACTACTCTAAATTAGCCTAATATAATTTAGAAAAAAAATAATTCCCAAAAATGAAAAAGTTATTTTTTTCAAACAAAATAAATAATAAAATTATCGTTTTAAAATAAAATGTCATTTGTAAAGTATAACATAAACACGCATGCTGTATAAGGCAATTAATTTTTAGATTATGAAATGATTGTTAATTATTTTAAACAACTACAGTTTATATAAATTATCAGAGTCACGCAGTTGAGGATAGTCAAAATTAGTTTTTTCATTTTACATATAAATGACAATAATTCAATTTATCTAAATAATCATTATGAAAAGTTTAAGATGAAATAAAAATAATGTTTTGTAATAATATTACGGCTAGATCCAGACTAGTGAGATAAGATCTTTGTTTAAGTCCACCGCCCGACAAACCAATTATCGCAGACATAAAGTTGAACTGATTGAAATAATACAGCGAAACTGCGTCAACTTAATAATTGAAATTAATTTATTAAAACTACTTAATTAATACAATTCTGTAAAAACTGTTTTTAATTCTTATATGTACATTTATTTGTTCTCTTATACATAAATAGTTATAGTAAAATATTGTGTTAGCTACCAATTAGCATATACAATTTAAATTTTAATAACTTTTCCTTAGAATTTAACTCTAGCCGATATCCAGTGGGGGGAATGAATTTTCATTTCCTCGATCGCAATATCTAGAAAATTTGACCAAAAGCGGGGAAAAGACACTAGATTTTGTTTTCCTTTACTCTGCTATATGGGATGCAGTGTAAAACAAAAAAAAGAGAAATAAAACAATGAATACCGTGATGTGACAGCGGCACGCAGTAAGAGGTTCCAGCGCAGTGTCGGGGCCGCACCTTCTCGTAGCGGCTGAGGTGCTGCAGCTCGCACTCAGAGTGGTGTTTCTCTACTATAGACAAGTAAATATATAATTACTAGTATGTTATAATAAGGAATTTTATTGTACTATTGTTTGTATTGTTTTATTGTGTTATATTTAAATATTAAATTAGACTTTTATTTTCTCTACAACTTTATCAATTGTTTATTATTGGAATTTTCGTGCACACTTCTAAGACAATAATAGTTATATGTATATATAATTAAAAAATATATATATTCATATTTACAACGGCTAAATAAAGTGTGAATCAAAATATCTATTTTATACAAACAGAATACGAGAAAAGAACATTCGTTTTATTTAACAATAAAAGTATAAATTTATTCAGGATTGATTTATGCACTTTGAGTATCAGCGGTTAGTTGAAGGAAGGGAGTTTGTGGATAAAAATACATCTCAAACAATAATTTCTAAAGATCGGCGGAAGTTACAGTTAGAAACTTTGATAAAACTTCAGCCTCGGAAGTTAAACGATTCTTTTCATTGAATTGTTTACTTTACGTATATCTTTCATTATAGAATAATATTATTACATATATGTAAGATTGAAATTTATATAGTTTTTAGCTTTACGTTGTGTCCCTCTTGTAGTAGGGTAAGCAAAGGCAATAGCTGTTAAGACATGTCGAATTCTGGAGGTATTGCGTGTTAAGATTCTTTCGTTTAGTTTTAAGCTGTATTCCGCATTACAAAAGGCCATACCTTGTTTTACGGTATTTAACTTAATTATTTTTTATTTGTAATTTGTTATATTTCTTCATATTTTTTTCTGCATGGCTCCAATATTGATTCTGGTAGTTAGTTTAGTCAGGTGATGGTTTTGGAACCTCCGAAACCTACTCAACACGCTCTCCGTTGAAAATTGGGCGGCAAGTAGTGATTCGAGTGTAATAACCCTGCTATATGCGTGATACAGCGTGAAACTAATATAAAACCAGAAATAACATACCATCAGCCCTCTCTCTATGTCGTTGGGGGTGTTTCCTGCACGGGCGGTGCGGAGGTGCGTCATTGTCGCGGTGCCCGAAGGTTCGGAACTGCAGCGTGTGGTCCAGCGTAGCGGCCGTCTCGCCGCCCACCGCGAACGTTGCGTACGGACTTATTTCGTATACATCTATTAGATTATATATTTTAGATATATTATTAGGAATTATTAATTCTGTTTAATTCGCTTGCAATGTTTATTATAGAATTTGTATTTTAAATTAATAAATGTGTACGAAAATTGCTTAGAAGCAAAACACGAAGTGCAAAATGTATTAGAAAATAAATTATAAAGGCGATTACTAAAAAATTCGAAATTCGAATTTTTTTATCGAATAGCTTAATTGCAATTAAATGTTTTTACTGAAACATTCTTAAACCACATTAATTTTAAATAATCAATGCGCAAATAGGCGAAATAGAAGAAAAAAACAAAACGAAAAATATTACACACATTACATACCATGCTTAAATCTATAATACTATAAAATAATAAAACACCCATCGTACATAAATTCTCACCGGAGGCCGGTGACAGCTTGTCGTGCTTGTAGTCGTGCTGGCAGTTCCTAAGGTTCTGCTGTTCAGGGCACACTGACTTGTCGGTGCTGGCCGCGGAGTGACTGCAGCGGCGGTTGTCTTCTTCGATTTGTTCGCCGCATGATAGAAGTGTGCTAAAATATTGTTGAATTTAAAGGTGTGGTTTTCTAAAATTTATTAGAAATGTTAGCCTATGTCTTTTGTGAACTTTTGTTAGCGAACGGAGGAATATTAATGAAAACGGAATGTCTTATCATTATGTCCCCAGATTCACTTTGCCTACCCTTTTAGTTGCAGAAACTTGACGTTACGCATTTTTAACATAAAGAAGAATAGGCCGAAGGAACCAAGCTGCCTATATGACATTCACACGTTTTATTTATATTCATATGTAAGAGTGAGGATGGATTTTGTTCCACTTTACATTCTTGTTTTTAAAGGTTATTAGAAAGGGCATAAAATACTTTTTATTAATGAAAAAAAATCGACCTAGTGCGAGTCGTACTCTCCCACAGAGACTTCCGAATCATTTTCAGGATTGTAAGTCAATAGAAAGTACAACTTTTAAAGATAACAAACTTGAATTGGCGAGCATATGCACTTATTTTCCATGAAACGAACTGCAAATATAAGTTTGTAATATTTTTTCTATGACTTAAGCGAGTTTCTAGTATATTATTATGACTAAAGCGGCTTTAATATTATGTTTGCAATATAAAATTTTTAATATCATTTGTAGAAATTAGTTTTAATGAAATATAAATGTGAAAGCTAAAGTAGGAACTTGGCCAAATGTACGCTGTAAATATTATAATAGATTGTACCGTTTAATGCTTTACATAAAGACTTTAATGATATTACTTTATAAAAATTAGTTTGGTTCATAGTAATATATCTTGAAGCACTTCTTCCTATTTATGAAAAGATAAAGAGAGCCTGACTATTCAAATTAATGATATATATTTGAGGCCAGTAGAGCGACGATCGTGGGTTCAATTGACAGTTTGGGCAATGAATGAATTTAATATTTTCTTTTTTACGTTCTGATAACAAGAGAAAACCCGTTAAGTTCCGTTACTCAACACGCACTGCTTCGAGAAATCGGCGAAACGTATTGCACGGAAGTGTCTTAATAGGAACAGGGTATCTTAGCACTAGGTTTCTTCGTTCCCTCTCCCAGGAAATATTAATACAAATTTGTTACAACATTAATAATTCATTCAAAACTAGTTTTACTCTTCACTTCAACATTTGTTACATGTTACAGCTGGGTAAGATGATAAAACTTAGTATTAAAACACTCTTTTCCGTTTTCCGCTCGAATTCTAAAAATTGAAACTAAACATCGAAGCAGCGCTTTGCTTTAAAAAATAAAATAATTGTCCACACAAATCAAATAGATTTATATATACCCATACAAAACACACATAACATATATACATTACCTTCTTTTCGCCATAAGTACAAGAAGCAAGGCTGACACAGCGATGGCGGCGAGCGCGGCGAAGGCGAGAGACAGCGCGCCGAGGACTCGGTCGGCGTTGTCGCCGTTACTCATGGTGGTGGTTTGGGTACCCTCAGATTGGAAGGCGACTGGACGACGGAGGCGTTCTAAACATTAAACAAATCTAGTGTTAAGACAGAAGAAAGAAAGAGCTAACTCCATTATTGGAGTGATTGAATGAATATGAAAGCTTGTTGTCACAAGTTTGTTTTAAATATAATTACCTCCGGAATGAGTTGTAGTTGCAGCATAAATGACGGCTTGATGTCGACCAGAGTCGGTTGACGTCCACAGTTTAAGAGCATACCAAGTACCCACTGTAAGTCCTCCAATCAAAACCTATTAAAAACACATTATTTGTTTCAGGGAAAATGATATAGTTAAAAGATAATATTAATAAAAATAGAGAGGAAATTGCCCATTCGAGAAAATGAAATATTTCATATTTAATTTCCTTGCTCTGGTAATGAGGCATAGCCTGGTGTAGAGTTTCGCCACTCAACATACAATGCTTCCAGAATCCGGCGAAAGTGGGGGACGAAAGTGTCATAATGAGAATGGAGTGTCTTGACAGTAGATTCCCATGTTCCCTTTGCCTACCCTGCTATGTGTGGTGCGGGTACACCATGAACTTGAAAAAAAATTAAAAAGTAACGGCTCTAACTTATTTAAAACTACCCGTTTCTGACCTCCCTATGATGGTGTAGAGAAGTTAGATCAGCATCTCTCCAGGTGAGAGTGACGTCAGCTCTCCGCCACTGCAGGCGCACGAGGCGGGCGCCGCATCGCACGGCCCTGCGCGCGTCCAACGCCAGCGCGCTGCTGTTACTCCATATAGCTGCTTCAGCGCCTTCCTCCTGGTTTTCCGAATTTCCTCCGCCTTCCCATACTAATACTACGAAAATGCCATGTCTTTGGAAAAGTGCTTAACGAATAAAATAACTATTTGACTTTTCATTTTCATTTAAAATAAACAGAAGAGATGTAATGAGAAGAGAAGAGATGACGTGTTTTAATAATTATATAATATCAAAATCGAAAAGTTATTGCTTTTGTGTAATTATTAACACTAACCTCCCCACCTGGGAAAAATATAGCAAATTTTAATATAACTTAATAATAAATATTTATTCACAACCTTTCCAACATTATTTAAAAAAAATACAAACAAAATCCCAAGTCTTAACGGTAGCAACTTGCATTGTTTACATTTTTGACATTCCATATCAGTCCAGAACAAAACTGAACAACACTAGACATAAAAAGTTATCGACAGAATTGGTCGTAATAAGTTTTCCAATCTAGCCACGGTTGAGTTTCAAATCAGGCAGCAACTTTAATAGAGACGTAGAGAGACCTTCTACTATCGATACACAAGAGGGTTGGCTTTCAAAAGATAGGAATCTCGGTGTCGATATTCCCTTTGAAACGTCTTTTGGTGAGGCTAATCACGTGGCGGACGCATTCAATTTGGAATTATTGTTTTATCAGATTCATTGTTTTCTTAAACAGCTTTTCCTTTTACGAGTTTTAGATGAATTCCATAGACAAATGTATAAAAAGTGCATGCATGGAAGATATATAACAATTCTATTATTAGGGGAGGGTCCTTTAATAATGAACTCAATACAATATTTTTTATCTGTTTTTCTTAAAAATGGATTAACCGATTTAAATACAGTTTTCACTATTTTATTTGGAAAGATTTCCTTAACGTTTAATTGTTATTATTTTTTCTTTATTTTCAATTGGTTCAGAAATAAAAAAGTTATATTAATATAGAGAATTGCATGCGTCAATATTGCTACAAAAAAAATTGTGTAATACAAGCGGACGAAGCCGCGGGTTAGTAATATATTACATGAAAGTCACTTCAACGTAACGAATTTCTTAAATGCATCTATTATATATATGTACAAAGCTTAGCACAACAATTGACCACCTGGAGGCTTAGTCCGCACGAGCAACGGTGCTGACGGCGGAGACGATCCAGCTCTAGAATGTGCGACGGCCTTCACCGAATACGTCGCACCACACGATAGGGCTCTCAGTATAACACTGGCCGCTTCACCCCCAGCTTCTATTCTACGCTCTTCTTCCCCGCGAGACGCTGGTTCTGTGTCGCCGCTGTCGTCTCGGACTCGAACCCAGTATATTGTGAAACCTGTTTATGATTTCAAATTTTACTTATCTCCTAAAATATTATTTTTAATTTTAATAATATTATTAATAAACAAAACAATATCAATGGGACCAATTGGGAAGCACCAACTTTCAAATAAAAAAAAGAATCGTTAAAATCACCGAGTAAAAAGTTCTGAAAAACAGGAATTCACTTTATAACCTCCTCCTTATGGAAGTCGGTTATAAAGTGAATTCCTGTTAATAACGTTTCACCAATGTTTCAATGTTTAAAAAATGTATGGACCAAATTACCTTGCACTTGCTTTACACTGATTATGCATTCCGTCCTTTCTTAATTTCTTTCAAACAATCTTGAAAATATTAAATAATAAGTTTTCCCGAGCGGGATTTCAACCCACAACCATTGCGTTTACAGCACATCTTCGTTACAAACTTCTCATTATATATTCATAAGTAGATGTTCCGTAATAAATGGATAATCCTGAACTCCGAATCCTGAATCCTGAATTGTGTATTGAAGATGTTACAGGATTATCCAAATCCAAAATACGGGAGACATACTGCCATATTTGTATATACATTTAAAATAAATTGGTATCAAGGCAAAATATAAAAATAAGTATCTATAAGTTTATAATAAAGAAGGTCACAGCTATAACAAATTGAGAACATTTCTGAACAAGAATAACAAAATCAAAATGTATTGATAGCTCTATAAAATACAATTTAGTTCTCATATACATAAATGAACTAACCTGTAATGTATACTTAGTTAGGTAATATAAACCAAATGTTATAAAGTTTAAAACTAACAAGGTTTAACTTTATGCATTATAATAGGCTGGGCCTCAGGGAGTAGGAGCACGACAGTTTAAGAATATTAGGAGCTATTATAGTTATTTACATATCTATTTTAAATCTTTTAGTAATAGGGTTAGATGTTTACGGCACATTTTAATATTTATACGGTCAGTTTTTAATACGTATTTACTGCAGAAATTAGATAATTCTGAAAAGCTCATGAATACTCACTTCTTATATAAGAATATACAAAATACAGCGTTGAGTTCCGCCATTCAACATGTAACATTGAAGTCGGGATTATATCTGCCTACCCCTCTATATATCCTAATATAAAATTTTTGCTTTGTTACCTTTATTTTTCAAATTTTTAATTATGGTATACAATAAAGCATATAAAACAATAATAAATACTTAATTTATTAACTGAGAGAAATAAATTATACATTTGAAAATATAAATTAATATAAGAATATAGAAATACGCTTTTCCGCGTTTTTTAGGACAAGGGTCCATTCTATCGGTGGCTAAGACTCTAGAGAAAAGTATAAGCGTGAACCCGAAATAAAATATAACTTACCATGAGGTGGTGCAGAAGTATGGTGGTTTGTCCGCCAGGTCAGCTTCGCGTCGTTATGCGCCGCGCGCTCCAGTGCGAGGGCGGGCGCGGCGGGCGGCGACGCGCACTCCACGCGGTACGTCGCCTCCTCCGAGCCGAACGAGTTACGCGCGGAGCACGTGTAGTTGCCGCTGGTTGATGCGTCTACTTCTGTTGCGAATGGTAGTGGGTTCAATTTTGTGATATGGTTACTTTGATTATTGGTTTTTTTGTGTATACGCGAGGCATAATCTTAGAAAATAAAAATAAAAGCTAAATAAAAAAAGCATTAGCCTTTTTATCAAGATAATCTTACCATGTATAGCAAGTGGTCCGTGAGGAGTAACGTGGGTTCTAGGGTCGTGGGTAATAGGCCGGTCGCCTCGTAGCCAGCGGGCTCTAGGTGCGGGTTCCCCGCGCGATGCACACGCTAGTCTAAGCGAATGCCCACACTGGACTCGAACCCACACTCCGAATGATAATAGCCTGACTGCAGCTAAAACAGTATATTATTTTTATATCTCGGTTTAGATATCTTTGGAAGAAATATATTTCTTAAGTTAAGCCAAGTTTTATGTCGATTGTTGATTTACCTATTATTCAATCATTCATGTAAAAAATTGTTTTACATTTCTTTTGATTATGTACGTAGTTAATTGATAAAACATTAAATCTCATTAGAATGTATTGAGTAGTTTAGTTTAACATTTAGGCCTGTCTAATTGTTAATGACTGTAATATAGTATTTTTCTATTTTACAATATATAAAGTTATAGTTGTCACCTCTAGAAGTAGTAGTAGCTGGTTGAGGAGCACAAGGCTCGCCCTCTCCAGCAGCTGAATGCGCCGCGACCCAGGCCTCGTACGTGGCGCTCTCCGACAGCGACCGCAGCTCGGTGTACCCGCCTAGACCTACCGACATCTCCAGGTCTTCCGCTTGGACTGTCGTCGTTTGTGGAGGTCTGTCTCTAAAATATTGTTAATGATTGTTATTTGTTCTGAATTTGTATATATTAATAAGTAGCTATTTATTTTACACAAATAAAATATATATATTTTTTATTTTTTCTTCTCACTTTTGTTTAGATATAAAGTAAGTAGCCTAGTTACAGGTAAATAATGTTTAAAGACCAATTAATAAGGACCAGGCATATAGATCTAGGGCCATTCGTTTCCTAGTTTTTTCCGTCGGGATTTACGCCACGTTACATCTTATTACCATCGAAAATTCCCGTCGTTCACAATGCCAACACACTACAATGGCAACTATAATATAAAATATTAAAAAGGAGATTAAAATTTTGCTTACCGTCCAAGTTCTTTATAAAATACGGTATAGTACAATATAGGTCCATTTGGTCGACTCGGTGGGAGCCAGCTGACCGCTAAAGAAGTAACAGAGGTGGCTATCACTTTCACAGCAGCTGGAGGACCTGGCGCTGTAAGAGATATTAAATTAACTTTGTCCTCTCGCATTTTTTGCATTTTCTATAAGAACTTTAACACATTTGACAATTTAGGGTATTTTTGTCCAAAATATTAGTCATGACGTCAAAATAAAAATATTAGTAAGTAATGATGGAAAAGTGAGCGGTAAGAGAGGTAGAGGGAGACCTCGGTTGATCTTCGAAAACACAATATCAAAGATACTGGAGGAAGGTCACGTAAAAAGCATGCGGATCCCCCGGATGGCACGTATGAAGAGGTTGATGACAGTGGACGAGGCGAAAGAGGTATGTACAGACCGTAGCGTTTGGCGCTACGTTCTCTCCCACTTCCCCGCTAGGGATACAGCGTGAAGCTATATATGTAAGTAATGTAAGTCTAGGTAAATAAAAGGTAAACTTGGTAAATACTAGAATAGTATAAACGTTAAAAATAGTTAAAATGTTAAAGAAAATATATTAAATGAAACATTGTTTTCATTATAGAGTCGTACAACCTCTACAATTTCCCTAACTCAACATAATAAACGAATATTATGTATAATATTGCATAT
The DNA here is from genome assembly GCA_036379175.1 of Heliconius cydno galanthus. NCBI lineage: Eukaryota > Metazoa > Arthropoda > Insecta > Lepidoptera > Nymphalidae > Heliconius > Heliconius cydno. Next base: position 139,021 of record JAKRZM010000100.1, read on the forward strand.
TTAACAGTATGACTGCACTTTAACAATTAAATGTGTTTGTTATGCAAATAACGGCGGTTATCCTCCCGCGGTTAAACAGCGCATCTCATTTTAAAAGCTCTATTAAGTTACTGCTGTTATAATATACTTTTTAGTTTACTTTTGCGTGTTGTGAACACTCATTCGCTTCACGTCACGAACTATAAGCACGTAAGTGAAACAATTAATTTAATAGAACGACGGTACGTTTACCTGTATCGTCATATTCAAGTGGTAAATTAGGAGCTTTATGTCTGGTACTATTTAATTCATAATGTACGTCAATTATTAAAATTTACATTTGATATTGTTTCAGTCAGGATATAATTTAGTGTTTTAACACTTTTTAATACTATCAGAATACATTTACAAAACCTATAATTTGCTAGGTTAACCTAAAAAGTGCCATGTCGAATTCTACAACTCAAATCAAAGAATAAAATCAAACACCTGCCTCGACATCAGAGCGAAGAAACGGAAATGAAAATATACATTTAAATAAATATTTTATTTCCTCGTNGGCGAAAGAGGTATGTAGAGACCGTAGCGCTCCGTTCTCTCTGACTACTCCGCTAGGGATAAAGCGTGAAGCATATGTATGTATAGTAAGTAATGTAAGTCTAGGTAAATAAAAGGTAAGCTTGGTAAATACTAGAGTAGTATAAACGTTAAAAATAGTTAAAACGTAAAAGGAAATATAATAAATGAAACATTGTTTTCATTATAGAGTTGTACAACCTCTACAATTTCCCTAACTCAACATAATAAACGAATATTACGTATAATATTGCATATTTTACAGTATGGCTGCACTTTAACAATTAAATGTGTTTGTTATGCAAATAATGGCGGTTATTCTCCCGCGGCTAAACAGCGCATCTCGTTTTAAAAGCTCTATTAAGTTACTGTTGTTATAATATACTTTTTAGTATACTTTTGCGTGTTGTGAACACTCAGTCGCTTCACGTCACGAACTATAAGCACGTAAGTGAAACAATTAATTTAATAGAACGACGGTACGTTTACTTGTATCGTTATATTCAAGTGGTAAATTAGGAGCTTTATGTCTGGTACTATTTAATTCATAATGTACGTCAATTATTAAAATTTACATTTGATATTGTTTCAGTCAGGATATAATTTAGTGTTTTAACACTTTTTAATACTATCAGTATACATTTACAAAACCTATAATTTGCTAGGTCAGAAAAAGTGCCATGTCGAATTCTACAACTCAAATCAAAGAATAAAATCAAACACCTGCCTCGACATCAGAGCGAAGAAACGGAAATGAAAATATACATTTAAATAAATATTTTATTTCCTCGTGTGGGGATCGAACCTACAACCAGTCGGTTTACAGACACACTTTGTGCCCCTGCGCCACGAATATCAGAATAAATAAATAAACAAGAACAAAGACAGTAAAAAAACATAAACAAATAAATAAATAATAACAATAACGAATACAGTAAAATGAGAACTTCACGAACTTTTCCACGCACAAATAAAATCGTAGGTCTTTAAGTAACAAAAGATCCATAGCAATCATTCTGCAATCATTCATTTTACACAAAGGTAGGTGAAATATCGAATTAAAATATCTATGAAAAAATCCTGATGAAATGGATGAATGAATGAATTTATTAACTTGTGAAAATAATAAAAATATATGAATAATAAAATGATATAAATATATTTAATACTTACTATCCTGTTGTGTGATACAATGTATAGGATGTGCGGGAACGCCGTCACCAGCAGCAGTGTACGCTAAAGCTTGTACTGTATAATTCATATGAGGTCTTAGAGCCAGCAGCAAGGTTTCTACACCAGCGACTCTCTTGACTTCAGCCCCAGTGGTAATACTGGGAACATTGTTCCCCCGCACTTCCCATTCCAGCCAATCTGCCGCTGCCGACAAACAACTGCCTTCACTCAGCTAGGAGAGTTACGCTTAGAAATTATTACAAATTTCCTTTATATTTTTTAAAAACATTGGTTATATAGTTCAAATATATATATATATTTTTATTGTACATATTTATGATGATTTGTTTTCTCACATAAAAAACTAGAAGCAAACAGATTTCTCCTGGACATATACCATAATTTACTCACTGTGCTCCGGTCGGTAAAGCAATTTGTATCCTAATAAGGCGCCATGATGTGCGTGAGCTGGTGGCGGAGACCATTCTACCTTCAAGCTTTGTGGAGACACCGCCCTACATCTGACTGCTCGTGGACCTTCCGATGGCACTGGCAAACGATTATTAATTTATACAAGGATATAATGAAAACACAAAGAAATAAACTATTATCTATGGTTATCAGCAGAGATCAATCAGACCCAGAACAAAAGTTTTAAATATATAGCTTAAATAACGACTTCACCACCACAATTACTTTCTTTGAATCTATATGTTATAAAACAAGTCTAAGTTTATTTATTATAAAACGGTGTTATTATTATTATTATGTTAGAATTTAGTATGAACTTACCACTTTCTTGTGTAAGTGTATTTACAGGAGCTGTAGCCGGTCCAGCGCCAGCACTGTTGAAAGCTCTTACGCTCACTGAATACCTAAGGGAAGAACATATCATAAAAATGGTATTATAGTACAACAATATTTTTCTCGCTTCTACGGTTTATAGAATTTTAGTCTTCACAAGATAGCAAAAGCAAGAAGCCCATTTTAAAGTTATAAAAAGATTAATATTTTTTATGTTATTTTCTGTTTATATACAAACGTACCTTGTATAATGTTCAAGTCCTTCTATAGTATACTTATTGATATGCCCTCTTACGGTAGCAAATTCCATTCCGACATTAGCGCCGCCAGATAACGACCCGTCAGCTGATGGCCACCACCACACTGTGTAGCCTAATAGCTCTCCATTCCATGCTGACGTCGGGGGCGCCTAAATTAAATACGTGGACTTCATTTATTTGATATTTTCTTGAAAAAGTTGTTTGTTTACCGACAATTATTTATTAAATTTAAGTAATTGGCTAACCTATATTATAAAAGCAACAATTTAAAAAATATAAAAATGTTTATGATGATGATTATTATAAATTAATATTATTAACTGTAATCACCTGCCAAGCAAGTTCTATAGTGGACGCGCGAGGCGCCGATGCCCGTAAGCCGACGGGCGCCCGCGCTGGCGGTTCGTGTAATGTTAGCGCGAGTAGCGCGCGCGTGTGCGCCGACGCAAACTGTGCGGTCACCGTGCGCGCGCGCACCAAGTACGCCGTGGCTGGTTCTAGACCTGATATCGTTGCGTCTTCCATCCTGGATGAGTTCAGAAGTTAAGGTTTGTCGTTTATATTACTTTACAGATATTTTTTATGGCATGCTTTACAATAAGGGAGGCATATTTTAATATTTTTTAATTTAAGGAAATAATTAAAATATAGCGACTGTTACATACATTAAGGATTCAGCCGCTGTTTCAAAATATTGTTGGTAAAGAAATTAAAGTATGAAATATTCATGTGGATATGTATAATAAAAGCACATAATTTAATTTTGAAATTAGTACTTCATTACTATTGCTCATATTATTTCATTATTACTTCAAATTTTCTTATCAGCTTAATAAGAATCTTGCTGAATATATATTTTTAAACATAAGTGAAGGCAGTCATACCAAATAATTCCATTTAGTCCATTTTAACAAAAAAATTGTACTTACTCCGAATACGTGTCCATATTATGTGAATTAACAGACACATTATGTGTATCTGCATCCCTCCAAGCGTCCGGATTCCCCGAGTCATGTTTTCTGTACTGCACTACGTAACCAAGCACCGGGGAATTCCCGTCGTACGGTCTACGCCATTGAAGACGGATCGACCGCGACGTAGCGTCCAATACTCGAAAGTTCGCCGGCGGTTCGGGTGGCTCTAAAAGATAATAAATTTAGATAGTAGATAAAGAGATTTTGTATTTAATTAGAATAATTAATTGATTTATAAGTCTTAATTCTTAATATACTTAATAAATAATAAACCAACTTTTATAATTTGACAACAAAGTTGTGTGTTTTAACTTTTAATATAAACACAGCTCATATTCTTAAATTGATTAAACGAGATACGAGTAACATGAGGGTAAGTGAGTAAGCTCGAAGACAAGTATAAAGCATTAACTAAAAACTCCTTGAATTATAAAAGAGTTTAAAACATAGAAGTTTATTTGAGAGGTTTGCACTGTAAACAAGCTATGTTAAGCACTTTTACGCTTTGCTTGTTTAGCGCCGTTCGCTAGATGCCAAGAGAGAAAATACTGGCCGAGGATCTCAACAACTTGAGTTTATTACTTTTCTGTGTGCATTTAATGCGGCTACGGATGATTTTAAATGAGAATATATGAATTTAGGTTTTTTTAAATAAATTTAGTTAGTTCATTACATATGTTAATTCACCAATATAAATTAAAAATGGTAATGATAACAATTTACCATTCTTTTGAGTTTAATTTTGAAAGAAAAGTAACTGCAATGTAATAATTCGATATAATAAAATTCACTATTATAATACTATCAAGAATTTGAAGTAAAAAAATCGTAATTATGTTTTTGAGTAATACTCAATTATAATTATTATTATAAATAAGTAACATTTCTTCTCTTTTTAAAAATACATTATAAAAATCCACTAACCTTGAACCCCAAGGTGCACGAAGTGATCCGACCTGCCGTAGGGGTTGGACGCCTGACAACGATAAACCCCGGAATCCCGTCTATCAGCCCTCTCGATCACTAGTTCACTCCGCAATCCCTCCGCGCTACGAGTTTCTGATATACTCATTCTACAATACCAAATGAGTCTTTAGAGGTTTAGTCTTGTCCGTGTAAGTATAAAATACGAGAATTGGCGTAAGTAGTTTTATATAGTAGTTGCTATATAAAAAAATGCTCCATTTCATTATTTTATTTCATCTTTACATTTATTTGAAATCATACAGAGAAGAAAGAGAGAGTATAATACAATCAGCTTCACGCTAGATCTCGCAAGTAGCAGGGTTGGCAGACACTCCAATCCCCAAGAAACCCCATTGCATGTTCAGTAGCGGACCTCAAAGCCGGGCTTTTGCCTTGTTACCAGAGCGAATAAATGAAAATATTAATAAATAATAATTTATTTCATCGACTGGGGATCAAACCCACAACTATAGCATTACAGTCACACTATAGTTAATTGTTAAAACAACTAATCTTTAAATATTTTGATGAACTTACTTATATAATAGTTACAAAGATATAAAATATAAAACTTAGCTATATAATATTTAACCAAGCCAGAGTTTATGTGTAGATAAAATACAAAGTAAAGTACTCTCTATCAACCCTCTCAATCACCAATTTACTACGCTGTCCCTCCGCGCTCCGGCCTCTCAAATATTCATTATAGAGGGCAATGCGAATGATGACCTCTTTCATTCTAGGTCATTGAGTTATTTGTTTTTATTTGGTCGATTTAAAAAATTGCGAGAAATATTTGAAATATCATGAAATATTTTAACGTATCTAAAAAATGTTTAATCTATTTTAAAAATCTATACCTACCAACTCTACACATAAAAATAATATTAACTCAAACGCAATGCCTCCAGAATTCGGCGGAAAGTGGAGAACGGAAGTGTTTATTGGGAACGGAGTGTTACTTAACATTAAGTTCCCAGATTCCCTCTGCCTACCTTGCTATGTATGAGATAAAAGCGTGAAGTTAAAAAAATATTATATTAGTAACAAATAATAATTTTGGAATAACTAAGTACATGTACAATATTTTCTATTGATAATGTAAGCATAAAATTATGCATAATGACCCAAAATAAATGCTTGATATACCGTTGCCTAACAAAAGAGCGAAACTTTACGAGACGCCCAATTCAATTATCTCAATGCAGTTTTTCTACTAGATTACACTTTTGTTGTACGTACTACTACTTTCTTTGTCCTATTAAAACTTTCTTAAAGTTTTGTTTTAAAATTGAATTAGTGAGAACTTCTGCATTTGAAGTTGAAGTGTGGACAGAATACTTTCGAAGTAAATTATCATACCTGTAATCAGAGTTGGGTAAAGCTCGTCCCGAGTGGCTCCAAGTCATGGATAGGGGGTTATCGCCTCTCGCGACGCACGCCAATCGAACTGTCTCCCCTAGTTTTGCCGTTACGTTCACTGATGGTGTTTCGAATCTTGCTGGTTCTATTTTGATAGTAATTATAATTTGTTTATTTTTTTGTTTACGGCTATTTGTGGAATTAAACGCCGCATGTTTTCTTGTTACTACAGCAGAATTAGGAATGATTATTTTATTCCTATTGCGATATTCGTTTCTGCGAGTGAGAATCGAACCCACAGCCGTATATGTATGTATAGAAATGTAAAATTTAGTAGGTATGGTAAAACTTCGGTTAGTTTAGATATATATTAAATTTATATGTAAAAAAATATCAAAAACTGAGTAAACTATTAGTAAATTGAGAATTAAGCCGCATCAGTGCAATCGTTTTAAAGAATCAACAAATTGAAATAGCTTACTTTATTCTGTGTATGGCATTTGTAAATAATATAACGAAGTTTCGTGTATCGTAGTTTTTATTTATGAAACGTAAGTGCTTTCGAAATATTTCAAGAAAAATATTTTTGTATATTCGAGCTTGAACTAAATAAAAATATTTTATAGGCACATTTCGACTGCGCCCGCGAAATAGGTCACTGACATTCTACAGCGATGTTCGTATGAAAAAAATATTTCAAGCGACATTAAAATGATATTTCATTACTAGAAATAAACTAAAAAAAAAGCGAGGAAAAGTGGTGGAAAACGGTTAAGTGTCTCAAATCGTTTGCGCCATTATGTTTCCATTTAGTGCTTTAATGCAAACGTACGAGATATGAAAAGGGGTTATTTTTATAGCGAGCACATTATACTTGCCATTAACGTGTATCGTGAGGGTCTTGGATAGAGCTGGTGCCACGCCATTTTCAGCTCTGCAGCGATACTTTCCAGAATGTTCTGCACGAGCGGTCTCCAGCCGCAATGACCCGTTGCTGAGCACCACTGGATCAGACACTCCGCCCAGCGCTGTTTCTGTGCTACCTACGAATTTGAATTGCATCCTATATAAAATATTCGTTGCTTTTTATCATTTTTTTTTACGTTTTGCAGGCGCTTTCGTTATGAAGGCGTCTGTATCCATGTAATGTTATAATCATAACTTTTTATAATAAAAAGTAAAGTGAATTAATGATTTATATTATTTTAAATTATTATTAAATTATTTTACCTGTAAACTTAGTCCAGTAAATAGCTGGTGGTGGATGACCTTTCGCATCACAGCTGATTGTGAGGGATCCATTAAGCAGTACTGCTCCATCTGATGGCTCCATTTGCCAATATGGCGGTACTACAGACATTATGAAGATTATTTATTAACAAAGTTTAAATTGTTGCACTTTTTTAATTGTATAAGTAATTAAAAAAACTAATTAAAAAAAACCTAATTAAAATTAAACTGACTGATGAGTCTCGTACAGACTAGTTTTAAGAATGACGTAACGCACTCACTAACAATTAACATACATTGCCATAACATTTTAATATTTATTTATTTTTATTATTTTCCTTTACTTTCTTTACAACAATAACTTACATGATACAAGTTAAAATTTAATATTTATAATTTGAACCAAATGTCATTAATGTCCCGCCAATACTGTCGACCACAGATAAATAATATAGTTAGCGATTCTGAAACACTAATTATATATAGTCTTTCTCACTCAAAGTTAAAGGAACATATCTTTCTATTTACGCTCTAAATTAACTTGTGTTATCAAAATATTTGTATTCAATAAACACGAATTATAACAAAATACATGAAATAAATATTAAAGTATACCTTTAATAGCTAACTCGGCAGACATATTGGCTTTCCCAGCGATATTTGTTACAACGCAACTGTAAATTCCGCTGTGGGCAGCTGTCAGACTTTTAAACAGAAGCATACTGTAGAATTCTGCTCCCCGCTCGTCCACCTAAAGTTTAGAACGTTAGTAATGGGGCATTTCTGATATTTCCACGTCTGACAGTCAGGTCACTGCCTAGGACCTAAATTATTTATAAGTTAATAAATAAAATGTTTTTGATGAACATACTTAATGGCGAAAAAACATATCAATCACATTTCTATGACAGATCTCTACCAAAATATACAAACTGTAGACTATGTGTTATTTTTCTCTCTTTTCTATTTTCTGCTGAGTTAAAAAATCCGTGTCTAGGCAGTAAAAACCAATATAGTATCGGAGAAACAAAAGGGTTTGAAATATTCTCCTAACTTGAAATCAATACCTTTGTTTGCATACAGTCTTTTCGAATGCGACGCCATGGTGTTGAAAAATACAAATATTAAATTTATATTATAAAACAGTATAACTAAGTAATCGAGGCCAAGTAGAGGTAAAACCGACTGGTTGTGGGTTCGATCTCCACTCGAGGAGATGAAATATTTAATTAAATTTATATTTCCATTTCTTTTAAAAGCGAGGTTTGCCACTCAACAGGCAATGCCTCCAGAATTCGGCAGAATGTGGGGAACGAAGTGTCTCAACACTAGGTTCCCTCTGCCTATCCTACTGTGTGCGTGATACAGCGTGAAGTTGATTTTATAACTACGTAAAGCCAGTTACTTTATTGTTTGTACATATTTTTGTAAATTTATTTCTTCATTATTTTATACAAAACCAGCCACTGCAGTTTTTACAAAAGCATTTTTTATTCATCATTTATCTGTACTTCACTTTTTTAATTAGCGCATTGTACACGACCTCGCTAAGAAGTAGTGGTTTAAAAAATAAAATGATAATAGAAAAATTAAATAAGAAAATATGTTTATATTATTTATATAGTAACTAAAATCGTTATTATAACTAGTCCAAACGTTAAATACAGAAATACTTGTAATTTTTGTACGATCCCTTTCTTTAATTCATTCCTAACTTAAAAACTAATGGAGCAAAGTGCGTACCTTACAAAGAAAAAATGCATTAGATATTTACTTTGATATAAAACCCTGCAATAAATATAATTACTTGTTCATTACATTTCTGTACGAAAAGCAAGGGATATGAAAAATGCGGGATTTCAACTAAAACTTTTGTAGCTTTTTGGAGCGGATACTTCACTTTTTCTGTGTTTCCGTTTGTTAATAAAAAAATACATTATACATATTTCGTTGGAATATATCATCTAAGTAAGTATAATATGCAATAGTAGTACAATTTTATTTTAGTCAACTCCCACTATCTTAAGTGAATGCATTTCGCTTTAAAATTTCATTGTAAATTGAGATTTTCCATGAAGAGTATTGTTATTTAAATATTCTATCTATATTTCTTATTGTTGGTACATAAATTAAAATATATAAGACGTTTCTAAATATTTTTTTCTATTTATTCACTATATATTTATGAAATCAAACGAAAGTAGTAAAGTATATATAAACATACAAGTATTTACAAATGTACATAATAATATACAATATTATACATTACCTTCTGGCTCTTGTAAATTTTCAGAAAGATTAAATATTATGTTGAAACAGTGTCTACTTTACTTATAAAGAGAATATTTAATCATCAAAGATAATATTTTGTATGAATTCGATCCCTAGCATATACCAGATATCTGTATATCATAAAGTGCCTGATTGAAAATGGGTTGTTTTTTTTAATGTAATATATAAACATACGAGTTCTTTAAAAAATAAATATAATCTGATTGCCGATATCATATTGCCGGGGGTCGTTTCTCGCTCCACCTTTTCATTTTACTGAACTTTACAGGAATTGAAAATGTACTTTTAGTAAGTATAACAATTAAATTTTTGAACTATTGAAATATTTCAATAGAATTTATTTAAAAAAAAAATTAAATATAATAATATTTATTATTTATTGCATAGATAATAATAATAAATTCTCACCTGCAACACACTAGATATCGGCATCTGGTCCTTCAGCCAGGAGAAGTAAACGGGCATGTCCCCTGACGTCACAGTACACGTAATCTGAGCGCGGTCACCCGCCCGCAGCCCTGGGGGGAACACGATCGGTGAGAGCACCGGCGGTGACACCACATTGATTTGAACCTATATACGAGAACATACAAAGCTTAATGATCGCTGTTGGGTTGGATTGGGTTTTATTTATGAGGTGGTGGTGAATAGGTCGTGGGAGTTTAGGCTCGGTGCAGTTAAATGGGTTTTACTTTAAAGTGCTATGTGGACAGTGGAGTCATCTTTTGCAATAGTAACTTTTAATAAATTAAAAGTTACATATATGAATATAGTACGATTGGGTAGCGTATCTCGAACGTATGAACCTATGTCGATCGAAGTCATATTCTATTTAAATATTATAATTGTATACGGAAAAAAATTAAGTAATTGTAAAAAAAATATATAATTATATTGTCGATAGACAATGCAAAATATTATGTTTTCTAAGCAGTTGTGACTAATAAATAAATAGGAATTCTATGAATACGTTTCATTTTTTGGCCAAGTTCTAAATAGCTAGCAATATCAATTCCCAATAGAACCAAATGCTATTTTGGCAATGATTCGGATCACGTAAACTACTTATGTTTATGGGAAATATTTTTTTATGAATATCAAGGAATATATAGATATTTTTAAACATAATAAATGTAAATAAAATATAAAATATTTTATATATGTTGTATTTGAGAGGGAACCTCGGAACCTACTGTTAAGATATTCTATTCTCATTAAGACACTTCCGTTCCCAATTACATGGAACATTGATGTTTTCATCAAATTGGAAATAGAGAAAGAAAAGAGGTTAACTTGGTTAAAAAATCTATAATAAATCAATCTATACCTCTCTCCTGGCAAGTTCTCCAGTGGACGTGAGCACAGAACAAATCCAGCCACCTCTGTCTCGAGTGTAGTCCACGTTGCTAATGCTGAGCTGTCCATCTGATTGCCGATATCTAGGGTCATTCCCCGCTCCACCTTCCCATTTTACTGACCTTTATAGGAAACGAAAATGTAATCTTAGTAAGTATATATCGATCAATAGGTGCTACGAAACGTTATAGTAGACGCAATTAAAATTTCTTTTAAAAAAAGTGCAATTATTTTTTTAAATTATTTTTGTACCAAATAAGCGATTTTTAAGAATAACTAATAACTCTTTATTAAAAAAGAATTATATATTAGAATTATTAAAATAGAATGCAATACGGCGACCTTATAGAGTATTAAATTCATATAGATAAATAATTATAAAAATGAAAAAAAACGAATACACCAAATACATTTCTTTCTGTTTAATAAAACATGCAGCTTAATAATCAAAGCCTATATTTAAAAAAAATAATTGTCATTTAATATCGGTTCATTATAACGAAAATATTACAATTCTTAAAAAATAAAAAAATTATAGTTATTAATAAAAAGGATTCTTTATTTAATCTATATTTTAAAAACATATTTCAAGTTCATTCATAGAATTTTCAATAAGACAATTTAACACGCTTACTCTATAGGGTATCCGTAATATGGACACCAAATTGTCACGTCGGACCCAGCAACTGCTTTTACCGGATTCATCGAACGAATATATGGAGGACCTGTAAGTGTGCTATTGTTAGATTGTGAATAGCAATTGATAAAGTACTGTGCAAAGGTATGGACCACCAGTAAGGTAGGAAGACCAAATCGATTATACATATTTTAATATTTTGATCTATTAAAATTATATCTAGTTATTAAAAAACGCGACGATTGTGGGTTCGATTTCTATTTGGGAGAATGAATTATTATTTATTAATATTTCCATTTCTTTGCCCTAACACCAAAGCAAAGGCCCTGGACTAAGTTCCACAACTTAACACGCAATGCCTCGAAAATTTGGACGAAAAATAAAAATGGGAAACGAAAGGTGTTAACTCTAGGTTCCCTCTGCCTACCCAGTTTCATATTTGGGATACTTAAAAAAACGTATAATAATAAGAAATAAATATACCATAAACGTTGAGTCTGGCCGAATGGGCGATAGAGCCATGGCTATTGGTCGCTCTACATTCGTATCGGCCGCCGTGTTCGACCCTCGCACTGCTTAGCGAGAGAGTCGATAGTATATAATTGTTACTAGATCCAATACTGCTCGGGCCTGTTTCACGTCCTTCTGTTATTATTACCCTGATAAATAATTATTAATAATTAGGGGAACAAAAGAATATGTTAATGCTGTTCAAAAACTGAATACTCAGGGGCGGTCACTCAACACGCATTGCTTCCAGAATTCGGCGGAAAATACGAAATGGTTGGAAGCTGTTTTTTTTTATTTTTTTCACGCTGTATCCCGCACACAGCAGGGTAGGCTAGGGAACCTAGTGTTAAGACACTCCGTTCCCCACTTTCCGCCGAATTCTGGAGGCAACAAATTATATAAAAGCTAGAATAAATCAATATAATTATAAAGACTTACCCTTGATGTGACGGTATGGTCTGACCATCCAAACTCCATCGAAATCTAGGAGGTGGTTCGCCAACCGCAGAACATTTCAGGGCTACTTGAGCTCCTGGCTGCACTGCCTGTTCAATAAACGTATATACTAATTCCGGTCGGGAATCTAGAAACAAAGAAGTTAGTTTAGCAGAATCATCATCTCCAAAATAAAAAGCTGACAAGTACAATTTAGTAGCATCAAGTTGATGCATGTGATTGTAATTGCGATAGGTTATGGGTTCGATATCCAGTCGAAGAAATTAAATTTTTAATATTTCCAGTTTTTCGATCTGGTATCGGGGCAAAGTGCGGCGTCAAGTTTCGTCACTGAACACGCATTGCCTCCATAATGATGCGGAAAGTGGAGAGCGAGTGTCTTAGCACTGTGTGTCCCTCTGCCTACCCTGATATATGGGGGATACAGCATGAAGCTGAAAAAAAAGATTAAAAATAGATATATATACATACTATAAGAGAAATATAGCTAATGATATAATTATAATATCTTAAAAGCGTCGTTAAATTATCTTACCTGAGGACCGTTTAAGTCGTCTTCGTTTGACTTGAACGCCGACCGTTTTCTCTACTAATGAACACCATATTACTGAAAAGTATACTAAGTGTTGGTAAAATATATTTTTATTAAGAAAATTCACTTCAGTTTTTCCTAATATGAGAAGGATTTTGAACAATAGCCCGAGGCTTCGAAAGGTTTCTTTTGTCTCTTTATACTTCAAATTTTACATATGAAAAGACATTGATTGTTCTCTTTATTCTGCTATTATTTTTTTATATAACATTTATGTGAAGTTATCCTGTACATTTATAAGAGATTTTGATTGGCCTTCGAAAATAAGAGTGGGCCTCGTTCAAAGCTTCGGAAACACATACAAACATTTATGAAAAGGTTATAGGTTAAACAAAAAATATGCTGTTATTGAAGATTATTTCGCATATTATAAGTCTGGTATACAAAAATATGAAAATAATTATTTATAAACGTTGAAGAATAATAAAAAACATTAATCTTACATGAAAATAGCATAAAGAATAACAGCTATCATTGAAACACACCTATACCACTTTTTACATTTATTATAAAATCTCATATTGACCGAGAAAAATGGTAAAATTCATAAAATTACAAGGAATAGTTATAAATAAAATATCTAACAGTATGCAACGCCATTAACCATGCATAAGAAGTGTAGCTCGGATATATTTTTACGAGTAGAAAGGCAATAAAACTTCGGTGTCACCAACAGTGTCCTATAAAGGTTATGCAGAATTTAGGTCTCACTGTGAAATTCACTCACTTTTTCGTTTTACTATCCGCATTCGTCCAGAATTTATATCGCCGTAAATCGTGAACCTCGCAAAAAAATTACAACTGTAGTAGTATGGACGTTTCGGGATAAACGGAATTTTCGATAGCCTTGCTTTATCTTATTGTGGCAAGTGTTCACACTGAAAATTTTAGGAAATCTTCCAAATACTATATAAACCTACTATATTTTAGTTATATGAAAATTGTTATAATATACGACATTTTGTATTTATAATTAAGCTAATAAAATTTAAATAAGAGCCAATTTTGTAAATAATAAAGATCAGATGCATTATCTGAGTGTATATTAGTAAATTGTTGCAAAATTTTTACTTCGTGAAGCAAACTGTGCAGAAACGAGTTTAGATGTATGAAAATAAAAAAAACATGTTCTACCTCCCCGTTGCGACGCCCGCCTCCACAAAGATGGATGCTAGTTGAAAATATCCGGAGAACTATTCCAATTTGGAAAGTTTCCTCTTAGTAAAGTAACCACCAGTGGTACGAAATGGACACGAAAAATTGATCTCGTCAACGTCATATATGCTTATGTTTTTATTTGTATTTCTAAATAAGATAAATAAAAGCATTTGTTAGAAATATCCGAGTTCAATATACGCTATGTCTGAAAATATTCAGGCCAAAAGGACTGTTCTCAAACATTTCCATGCAGCACGACCGTCTCTGCATAAAAAATTAGGCAACCGATAGTCAATGTTTGTAGGTCAGCTTTTGGGTCAATCCTAATATATTCCAATACAAAACCACTGAAAAGCGTCTCCTCGTTTTAGTTGAATAAAAAAATAAATAAGAAATAAGGTCTAGTAAGCATAAAAGTTCATTTACGATTAAAAACACAAAAAAAAATAAAAGAAAGGTGAAATAAAATTTTCAATTTCGAATTGAACCTTTTAAAAAATGTAAAATTTGCTGCCGACAAATCCGATTTAAGGAATTTGACCGTCGGATTCTCTTTGAAGTAAAAGTAAGTATAATATTTGAAAATGTATTCAAAGATGTTAGCAAATGATTACAGCTTAGTAATAAGAATTTTTTCGCAACAATTTGCGACGAGCCGAGGCCTTATTTTTCTCTCTGAGTGAGTACGGAATTTATGAGAGACCCCAAAGCAATAAAATACCTTGCGAGAAAATGAAGGAGCAAATCGCAATATATTTGTTCCTTGGTGGCTAGAAGAAACCCATTTTGGCCATTCGCGCGTGTGGAAATATTATTTCTTGCTAACAATGGACGCAGGCGAATCCTTTTATTTATACTTTTATTTTCTGAGATGTACCTTTTATTACGGTATAGTATCTTGGATTTCTCAACAATATAATATTGTACGGTGTGAATGTTGCTATATAATTGGCATCATCCCATTCTCTTACGCCATCGCCGGCCCGTTCGACTTCCGAAAGTCGAGGTTCGAGTCCCGCAGGGGACGTCCTTACCACCGTCGACATCGTCTCTAGCAGCCACGTGGTGCTTGCAAATTTTTCAGAGACAGAGTACCCTCTTCCTTATCTACCCGATGTCTCTGTAAAGGTCAGTAGACTAACAGCACTAGCCTGGAGTTCGTCAAAAATATCCTTTTACGCATAGCCTGGGAATAAAATGAATACTGAAAAATATAGTTAAATGTTTAATATTCATTCCACACTACTAGTTTATGGGCACTGAAATATTTAATACGATTTTCAATTACGTATAAAAAATAGCCGCGTCCACTCTATGCTACGCTTGTCTGGTTATAAAAAAATAATTGGGTCCCGTTGTTATTCTATTATGATTGACGTTTTATCATAGAAATGGTTTACTTTAATTTTACAAACGAGGTCAGTACAGGCTTTCATGTTATATATTTTTTTAAAAGAAATAAAATTCGGATTGGTGAAATAATAAAATATTCTACATTGAAAAATAACAAATATTTTTACGGTAAAATATTGTGAGCTTACCAAATTATCAAAACACATAGTAGAAACATTTTAAGTTCTCGCTGGCGGGTTTAGGAAAACGTCAATATCCCTAAACTTACTTTCATACTTTAATATTGTTTAACATAATTACAATGAGACCAGTCGTGCTCGATAAGCGCGACTGGTTGTGGGTTCGATTCCCACTCAATGAAAATCAAATATCTAATATTTTTATTTCTTCACTCTGGTGTCAACGCAAGTATCTCAATTTTCTCTAGCTAACCTTTAAAGAAAACTTACCGTCTAATCTGTCTACCATATTTTAACTTTACGTAACGAGAAGCCTCATCGCTTCAAATATTTCTTTTATAAATGCCATTTCAGTGGCCTCGTTTCAATTTATGTTAAAACGTTTATATTATTTGTTCCTTTCATAAAATAATATGATTTTCATATTATTGTTTATGAATTATATTGTAGGTACTTATTTTTTTATTTCAGCTTTACGCTGTATCTTTGCTACATGCGGGTAGACAGAGAAAGCCTATTATTAAGACTCCCCACTTTCTTTCGAATTCTAAATTCTGAAAAAATTACGTGTTGAGTGACGGAACTCAACGCCGCGCTTTCCTTCGACACTGGAGCGAAGTGTAATGTACAATATTACATTTCTTTAAGTGGGAATCGAAGCCGCAACCATCACACTTACTCACGTTTGTGTTACAGACCACGACCGGCCTCGTTTCATAAAATAATATGATTTACATATTTATTTGCTTGTGAATAATTATATTGTTCATATGTTGCCTGAAAATGAACAAAAGCTAACAAGCTATTAAAATATTATTAGCTTCATTTACCATTTATATAATATATATTTGTGTTACTAATTTGACCGAGATGCTCTCATGGCACAGAGGCGCAAGTAGGGCGTGTAACTGTCACACTTGCGTGACGGTTGTCGATTCGATTCCCACTCGGAGGAATTAATTATTATTCATTAATATTTGCATTTCTTCGCCAAGGCAAAGTGCACAGTTGAGATCCGCTACTTAACACGCAATGCTTCAAATAATCGAAAGAAAGTGGAGAACAGAGTGTTTATGACGATAATTACGATCTAAAAGTAGAAAAAAAATATTATGAATATTTTTATAAGAAAATAGTACTTACAAATGTCCATGTATTTTCTAAACGTCCTTATTAAATTCTTAATAATGTCACAGTGGTACTTCTCAGCGTCTAACTCCACACAATTATTCCTGTTAACAAATATAATAATTAATTAATATATAAACGTGGTCTATAGTAGCATAAGCGTGCGATTGTAAACGACAGGTTGTGAGTTCGATTCCTACTTAAGAAAATTAAATATTAAATATTTTCATTTCTTTTCTCTGGTTACTCAAGGCGCAATATCTTCAGAATTGGGCAAAGCGAATATATAAGTGCTTCGCAATAGGTTCCCAGGATCCCTCTGTCTATCTACCTTTTTTTCCCGCTATGTGCGGGATACAGCGTGAAACTAAAAAAAATCCAATATAAATATTAATAACTATTGTAATACTGCAGTAGTTATTAAAAACCTCTGTACAGTTGATATTATCTTCTTAAACTAATGACATAGTTTTTCTATGTTTCTTAGATATAAGGCTCCACGCTTGATCCGCATAGCAAGCTACAAAATAATTAACTCCATTGGAACTTGGAAACTGAACCCATAACCACCGCGATCCTAAGATCCTAAGCTTATAATTTATGATCAGGATTACAGAAGTGATGTAGGAAGTAAAGTTTTTTTATTTGTCACAAGCATTTCTAGAGCGAAATTAAAAACGGGTCAAGTACAGTCCGGACTCACCTACCGAGAGTTCCGTACTAATTTTATAATTGTAGGTCAACAGGACAACTTATAAAGTTGACAAATTAAAGTTTGCATTCATTTTATACGAAATAAACTACAATATAAACTTCCATATTTTGGATTTTTGCTTGTATTTGAATGGCAAGTTTTCACTTCTTGCCAATTTTACAATTTTTGGTCTTTTTTGGGTTGGGTTAACTTAGAAGCTTAATTTTTTCCTGTATTCTAAGAGACAGAGCTCTGAGAGGACATTCGAAATTAATTTCAGCTAGATACCTCCCCACAATCGTGAGAAAAACGATCTTAGCAGACGGACAGACATACCGACAGATAGACAGACGCACAGCAAATAATCCTATAGGATATAAACGTACCATACAAAATAAACTATATATAAATATTTTATATATTTTATAATTAAATTACTTGCATTAACTGAAGCAGCATTTTTAGTTTAAGTAAGTTAGTTCTAGTTATCTTTGTTCAAGTAATCTAATTATATCTGAGCACTACACTATACAACTGTGTATTCATATCTCCCACAATAACCTACTCCCTATTGCTGATTACAAAGTTATTAATTCTAAATGGCCATTTACAATGAAAGGATCTACATCAATGAGCTCTCCCTACCTTCAACCCCCCCAGTGCACTATTACTCTCTTATATGCATAGAAAAAGGAAAGTAAGAAGAATGAGAATTGAAAGACTTGATTATAATACAATTCTCTGCAATTAGAGAATAATATATGTATTATAGAGGCACAAACGTGTGGTTATTGGTTCGATTTCCATTTGAGAAAATGAAATTATTTCTATTAACGAGACAAATTAAAGCCTTGAGTTCTACCACTCAACATGCAACACCTCCAGATTTCAAGGGAAACTGGGGAGCGAAAGCGTCCTAATGGCAACCGAGTGTCTTAACAATAGGTTCCCAGGTTCCCTCAGCCTACACTAATGCTAAAAATATATATTTAAGTTTCATTAAATATTTCAACCGTTTAAAACAAATAAAAGCACGTAATAGTTGAGCAACATTAGAATAACAACGAGATTACGAGTATACCCAACGCTAATACCGTTATAAAGTTGTTAAACGTAAATGTTATTATTTACAAAGTCCACGCGAATGAGATATTGTTGACGTAAACTGTTTGCGAATGCGAAAAGTTGGTACAACACTTGAATATGACAAAGTTGGGAACAACGGGGGAGTAGAGTGGAGTGGAGTGGAGTGAGGCTTTTATAAAAACTGTTACAAGTGTCGATTTTTAATATAACATCGAGCTGATATTAAGTACTTACATTTTAGTTTTTATTTAGGTTGGCTTTCAAATGGAATATTGTAAAAAAGAGAAAACTAGAAAAATAGTGATTATATATACCTACGGGTATAACAGTTAGTTCACAGTGATATGTAGCTTAAATTCTCCCAATATATAGGTGAATAATAATTTGTTCCTTTACTTATACTTTATTTAGATTTAAAACAGCAGCGACAATCTGGAAACCTAGTGGTAAGACACTCCGTTACCATTAAGACACTTCCGGCACTATGTATTGAGTTGTGGAACTCAAAACTGCAATTATATGCAATCAATGAACGTTGTCTTCCGAGACGTAGGAGAAAATCACATGAAAGGAACTTTGTATTATGTATTCGCAACAAGCAGAAGTTATATTTCCTGTAAATGATACGAGACGTGAACAAAACACTCGTCGTTGTATAACTTTACCATTTCACTATTTCTTGTTTATTTTAGTTTTTAAGACATTGTTAGAAAACAATATGTGAATATTAATTTAATTTTTATTGTTTATTAATGTTTCATGTTCGCTCTGGTACCAAAGGTGAAAAGATAAAAATTCAGCAGAAAGTGGGGAACGGAGTGTCTCAACACTAGGTTCTGTTTGTCTACTCTCCTATATGGGGATACAGCGAAACGCTATATAGAATCAATATAATTTTTAATACTTATAAGCATTAACTAAGTTATAACAAATCCCTTAATTAAAAACAAAAATAACATAGCCAATACGCTAAATCCTACTATCTACAAAACGTCCACAACTCATGAGTTTACTGGACACTTTACTAGATATTATTATCTGCGCCACGAGATGGGGAAATTAGAGGAAGTGGGTCAAAGTCGCGCGAGGTCGACGCCCCGTCTGAAGTAATTATTTAAGGTCGGCGCTGTCGTTACAATATTGTTCTAAAACAATACTAAACGATTTAATGAATATATTTGCGGTTGTAATGTTTTTATTGTAACTTATTTTAATATATAATATATTTTAATTGCTATATAGATAATATTTATAAACAATGTTAATTACGAAGTTGGCGTTAAGTTCTGTAAGTTAACAGGCAATGCCTTCGGAATTCAGTGGAAAATGGAGAACGGAAGTGTCTTATCGGGAACGGAGTGTCTTAATGCTAGGTTCCCAGGTTCCCGTTGCCTCCGCCTGTATTCTATTTCTTATTTTACTTAAAATATAAAAATAATACTTTTTCAAATTATAGAGCTGACATCTTAAGCTATGTTTACTTACTCCTTGTCGGATCGACTTAGTTCGTAGTTTAGGAAGTTCTCCAGAACAACTTTGTGATCTCCATCTCTTTCGGTGAAACCTGTGAAATAGAATTACTGATGAATTTTTCGTTTATTTGATAAAAGTTTGTTGGTGGGTGGAGTTTGTTTAGTATTGGATATAGTTTTATATTTATTTATGTATACTAGCTTTATAATAAACTAGCGGACGCGCGCAGCTTCGCTTGCTTATTTAGGGGTGAATTCTAATAAATCATGAAACATGTGTTCAATGAAATATTTTTATGAGTCTAAATTTCAAATTTTATAAAAATCGGTGGCGATTGAAAGATTTTTCCATACAAACTTTCAACTCCTATTTCACCCCTTTAGGGTTAAAATTTTTCAAAATCCTTTCTTAGTGGATGTCCGAAAGTAAACATCTGTCTAAATTTCACGTTTCTACGTACAGCGGTTACGGCTGTCCGTGCGTCTTACCTCAGTCAGTGAGGACAAGTCCTTTTATATATATAGATTATGTGTTTTATATAATAGTTAGCTAAGTTATAAAAGAGTTATATACATATATAATAGCTGACTTATGTTGTTCATATAAAATATAACCAGCCGAGGCGGAGAGCCTCCCGTTTTTTAACGAAGTCGGTATATGCAGCTCTCGTCCGCGTCACCGGCCACTTCCATACCAGTAGCCCCATTTATATTTTCGGGCGTGCGCAATAAAATCAATACTGTGAACTTTCCCATAGTGCAGTGACCCAGTCACCAAAATAGGGCCACATATTGCATAAAGCCTTCGCTATTAAATTTCGCGACATTCAAACAAGGTTTTGTTTGTTCAATATAATCAAAATTCGAGGGGTAGCTAGCTATATGTTTCACAATGTGGTTATATCAAAAATGTATAAGCAATGTTTTATATATATTATTTTTCTTTAGCTTCACCCTGTAGCAGGGCAGACAGGGAAACCTAGTGTTAAGGCACTCCGCTCAACACTTTCCAGCGAATTCAGGAGGCATTGCATGTTGGCGGAACTTAACGCCGCGCTTTGCCACACCAAAGCGAAACGAAAATATGAAATATTTCATTTCTTCGAGTGGGCATCGAACTCACAACCAGTCGCGTTTACATACGCTTATACCCCTACACTACGACTAGCTTCATTATTATTTAATAATATTATTTTTTATATTATTAATAGAAAATATACACGAAGATTTCCACTAAGCAATCCATTTTACACATTACGCACATCCATTTAAATAAAACCACAAAGTTGACGATGGCAACTAAAGCGAACCACTTGAAAAAAAGGAAGGATGAGAAAAAAAACCCCATTTGGAATGCGCATATTTCCGTAGTAGTCGAGCCCACGGTCGGAGACAAAGGCCTGTGAAATTACAGTCTCGCTTTTAAATGCGAGAATGAATCGCAATGTCTCCCCCTCAAAGCTTTACGGATCCGCTACGGCACGGCATGTTGCGTCTCTGTTCTTGAATACACAGATGGGGTTCACCGCTTGTATCTGCTTACATTTGATGATCCCTATAATAAAATATTCTGGAGCAACGTTTGTTTAGCTTTCTAAGCTGTGATAGAATTAGTTTTTCAAAAATTCTGTTATAATACTACTAAACTAAATTTTATGTCTTATTATTGTCGAGGCCAGTCGTGGCGCAAACGCACAAAGTGTGCTGGCAAATCGATTGGTTGTGGGTTCGATCGCTACTTGAGGAAATGAAATATTTATTTAAATTTATATTTTCATTTCTTCGCTCGAAATGAAAATATAAATTTAAATTAGCTTCACTTCGCTTCGCTCGCTTCGAAGCGCGGCATTGAGTTCTGCTACTCAACATGCCTCCAGAATTTGGAGAAAGTGGGGAATGGAGTGTCTTGACAACAAGTTCCCTCTGCCTACCCTACTGTGTGCGGCATACGGCGTGAGGCTAATTTGATTTATTTTTATTATTATTATTTTCAGCTTCACGCTATATCCCGCTTATGGCTATAAGCGTAGGCAGAGGGAATCTAGTGTTCAGACACTCCGTTCCCCACTTGGTTTGTGTGTTATATGATTGTTTGTAAAAGTATTGATACTACAGGTCAAACAAAACAATTACAGGTCTACATTATTTGTGTTTATGCCTAATACCACTAGTACGTAGCTATGTAGGATATTTAAATTTACTGTATTTATTAAAGTAAATTCCAGTACCTGCATATTTAAACTCTGAAATTTATGAGTTTCTAAAGAAATACGAACCCGATATCGACTTTTTGTACAAGAGTGAAAATTTAAAAGTAGAAAGAGTCAGACTGTTATCAGAAAAGTTACGAGCCGAACTCCCAACGCTGCATAATATTAGTTCTTCCTTTGCGTGAGAAACTTTTAAAAAATATATTTTTTAATATTATAGTATAGGTAATATTTTCAGTTAATTTAGAAAATGAAAGGAAACAGATACTAAATACTTCAGAATATCTTCCTAAAAGCTTTGTTGCAGAAAAACATGAGAAATGGCTTTTCCCAATTGAAAATATGCCTTGTTCTAAGTTCCCAGAGAGTGACCCGCTGGTGACGATTTAAAAATGCATAGTTCTCTTTGAATACTGGCTGGCATCTTTTCATTTGTCGGGACTTGCCGCAAGACAACTAGCGGAGTCACACTCGTCCTCAAATACGAGCTGAGCGCAATCTCCCTTTGAAGCTGATGTGCAGGTGGAATGGGAATAGGGCGTTGTTTTTGTATCACGTGGGCAAAATTACTGTCGACGCCAAATTAAACATCTGTTTCCGTTTTCCGTTCTTTCTGTTTTACACTGAAGTTTTGGTAAAGAATTTCCTTTTTTTTTTTGTTAAGCAACCTATTTTGATGTAGATTAAATTTTTAAGGCTCAGATTTCTTTAGTTCTAGATTATTTTTTTATAATATTGTAATCAACCTATGTCAATGAAAACCGATATACAGCGAATGATATACAATAAATGGTAACGACATAATTTTTTTGCATTATTGCATTATTTTTATAAATAAATTAAGTAGATTTTTTTTAAACGTATTAGAAAATTTTTAAACGAATTAATTTAAACAGTTTTATAATAATACCTTAAATAAAATAAAAATTAATAAATCGGCTACCGCCATCTTGCATTTGTATTTTTTTATACTGTTCTGACCTGACCTGAACCAAGACTATTTTATAACCCCGACTGACCTGAGCTGTCGCATTTTGGATTTGTATAAAATAGACTATATATCGTTATACTATCACCAAAACTAAAGGCCTATACCATATTCCAATAGAAATGGGTAAAATTTCAATTTTCAAAAAAAATGGCCAAAAATGACATACTATGTAGAATACACAATTCAACGACTCCATTTACACTATAACCATCCTAAGCAGAGTATAATAGAAACAAAATAGGCTGATACAGCCGGGGCCGGGGCCGTGGTCGAGGCAGACGAGACATTATGCCTGATGCCTGGAACTAACATGTTTTATGAACCCGCATTAGAGAGCAATGAACGAATTAAGCCTATGACATGGCGGTCTTTGTTGCCAGAATGTGTAACTTTAGTACCAATTTGTTTATTACATGTATAAGTAAAGGAATATTATTAATAGAGGCCAGTCGTGGGTCGGGGTACAAAATGTGATGTGAGTTTGATCCCCATTCGAGGAAATTAAATATTTATTTAAATTATTTTTTTAATTTCTTCGCTGATGTCGAAACAAAGCACGGTGTTGAGTCCCGCTACTCAACACACAATGCTTCCAGAATTAGGCGAAAAGTGTTTTATTGACATTAGGTTCTCTCTGCTTACCCTGCTGTGTGCGGGAGACAGGTTGCAGCTGAATTCATTTTGATTTAATTTGATTAATAAAGTAATGGAATTTTATTAATAAAGCCCAAGCATTAAAGAATCAATTATTATTAATATTATTTATTTAATTTATTTTTTGTATATATTTTGAATTCATGAATTTGCTGTACAGCCTAGATGACATTTAATTGCTACCTTCCCTCCGGCTCACCTAGTTTCGCGACGTTCTTCTACGGTGTATTTCTCTTCGTAACTTAAATAATAAAGCGTGAATACTTATGTAATATTCATATTTTTTTGTTTCATTAATAATTGTTCTTACAATACAGCTTCACGGTGTGTCCCGCACACAGCAGAGTAGTCAGAGGGAACACTATGTTTCCAGTGTTTAACACACTCCGTTCCCCAATTTCCACCGAATTCTGGGGGCATTGCGTGTTGACAGGCGAAACTCAACGCCGCGCTTTTGTCTTGATACCGCCTTCTTACAATACGTTGAAAATAATGTAAATGATTTATAAAATAAGACACGTAACCCCCTACAATGATATTCCATAAAATAACACAATTTACGATATTATTATTCATTCATCAAACCCCCTATAAAAATAAACGTCGAGAGGAATACAAAGTGCCTTGGTGTGTATCTAAGCGTTTTTAGTATCGTAACAATTTGTGAAAAACTTCACTTACTTAAAAGTCGAGGTTCCCTCGCCGATGCTTCGTTGTTGACTTTAACAGGAAAACTTGTACTGTAAATAACGAGTGTTTACGTCTCATTAAAAATATTTTCAAGCAAAAATAGTGAGGGAGGAAGGTGAAAACAACTTAATTAATGTAAAATTGTGTAAAATTGTGAAAGAACTGCTTTACCTCGCGACTTCAGAGTTCTCCGTAATGGCAGTTTTTATGAAACAGACTTTGACTAAGTGTCTTTTTCTGGAGTCCTGTGGACTTGGTTGCAAGCGCTCTCCAAATAAATCTAGATATGGCAAATAAGAAAAAAGATATTAATATAGGTAAATGCGTAATATATAATTGTATGTAGAGGCCGTTGTGGCGCTGAGATACTAGGGGTGACTAACGCGACGATTGTGGGTTCGATTCACTTTGGAGGAAATGAATTATTTTTTTATTAATATTTTCATTTTTTCGCTCTGGAACGCTATGTCTTAAAACTAGTTTCTCTCTGCCTACCCTGCTTTGTCTGGAATACAGGAAGCTGATTTTTTTATTAAATATAATTTCAATTAAACTTGAGGCACGTTATAATGAAAACACCTGGAAAAAAATACAACATATAAAAAATTTAAACCACGAAAAATAATTAAAACGGCCTAAATCAAAATCAATATACGAGTTTGAAATGATAACTGCCATTTCGAAAATTATGATAACTTCTATACTCTCATCTGTCACGTCGATTTCCAATTTCGGCGCTTCACTGCGCCCTCGTCAGCTGTGACAGCTGCCGCCATATCTCATGCTGATCTACTGACTGACCTACCTATTTGTATATAAATTTATATCTGATTTGGATTTTCAATTAGGGACTTTTCAATTATCGCTGATAAAATAAAATTGTGTTATTTTTTAAATTATATTAAATAATTCTCGTTTTAATTTTCCGTTTTCAGTCTATTTTAAACAAATAACTATTAGGCGGTAGAATACAAAGCCGTGCTTAAGTTAAGTATATTATATTTCAATTACACATAAACAGTCTCATTTGCACCGATTTAATTATCTAATAATATTAATATTTATATATTTATTTATTAGTGGCAAGCGGATTGTCTTAACACTAGGCTCCTATTGCCAATCCTGCTACATGCGAGATACAGCGTGAAGCTGAAAAAAAGCGATTTATTAAAAGTAACTGATATCCAAGAGCATGCATGAAAATCTTTAAAATATAACTGACTGTATATAGCAGTTGCAGTTATAAATGAATATTCATTTCACGCAGCATCATATTCATAGGTACTTGACCGTATTTTTTATAGTAACGACATCGCAAAAAAAATCAACTTGACTTTTGAAATAAAAATTTTCAACATACACTCCCCCAAAAAAGATAATTTTACAATCTTTTATTTCAACCACCCGATTTCGATTTCAATTAAATTCGCGCAAATTGAATCGAAACGGATCGGGACGCCGCCAAGTGTTTGACAAATAGTCTGTTCCAATTTATTCCGTCACATAATGAGATACGTTTTCCCAACGAATACGCGAATAAAACACCCTGTATATATCCATCCATGTTGCTGTGTAATTTTGCTATCGAATGATAAAACCCGTTGGCAGTAATATAAACGAGCCTCGCGAATTGTCGACTTTCGAATTTACATTTTACGTAATCTTGACAATATAGTGGAATAAATAGTATGGGATAAATTTAAAGTAAATTTTAACGTTTTTTTTTAAATCATGGTTTGCAATACGTTTTTACTCTTACGTTCCCTATTAATGTGTTGAAAAAATTGAAATTGATGATGAAGAATGAAGATGTGGCCCTGACGTCCTCATCATATCACAAACGTATGACTGTAAACGCGAGGGTTGTGAGTTTGATTCCCACTCGGGGAAATGAAATATTATTTTTTAATATTTTCATTTTCTCGTTCTGGTAACAAGGCGAAACGCGGCATTTAGTTCCACTATCTAAAAGGAACGGAGTGTCGTAACACTAAGTTCCCTCTGCCTGCCAAGCACGACAAAAAAGTCACTATTACAATAAAACCAACATACCTATAAGGTAAATATTTCTTACCCAAAACTTATATTGAAAATAATAATGTTCTTAAAATATAATATTATTACATATATTTTATTCTTAAATAAATCTTTAAGAGAAAACTCACCTATATCCCGCCCCACAAATTGCGGCTCCTTTAGCTGTCCTCTGCACCCGGGAAAAAGAAATTATTTTCACATAAGTATTCATATTCAAAGGCGGCGTATATAGTAATAGCTTTTGTGTCGACAGGTAAGGAAAAATTATCCTTTTATATTTACAATGATATTAGGTTAAAAAATGTTCTTGTATTTAATTCAAATGTATTTTCATATAAAAACTCGCCCTAATTAAAAAAATAAAAATAATATTTTCTTATCAAAGCTAATGCTTTTAGCTATTAATTGTACATATTATGTAAAAATTGCAATGTAATTATTATTATATTTAATAATAAGATTGGATATACTAATAAAATTGAAAATAGTACGGTCTGTAGTAGTATATAATTTAAAAAGGTCTAGTGTATGCTTAAAGGGGGTTTGTATTTATAAAAAATATGTCGATTTTTTAAAAAAATCTTTACATAATCAAATTAAAAATAATTCCAAATAAAAAATCTTCAATTGTTATAAAATAAAAATCATTACACGAATATCACGGAAGAGGACAAAGGTCTCCATCACGATTGAAAGTGCTCGGACCTTCATCCCCATACAACCCTAGATATATATCAATTTTAGCATTAATTAAATTGAAACACCCCTTTTGTCACAGTTATACCAAAAGGCGATGTTTTCAAACGTAACAATTATCGAGTTTCATTTTAAGTGTAATTAATTACTTTTTACCCTTTTATGAAAAAAAACCTTTATGGAAATTAAAATTAATTACAATTAAGCAAAGGGTTAATGTGTGACCATATTATAAATGGCCAGGCAGAGGATGTACACATGATTTAATTGTAATTAAATGGTAATTGTGTGGAATTAAATGGAATTAATTATATGGAAGTTAAGGTTCATGCTAGTATTAAGACATTCTGCCGAGTACTAGAGGCATTACGCGTTGAGCGGCGGAAATAAACGCCGCGGTTTGCTTCTTTACCAAAGCGAGGAAATTAAAATATAATATTTCTTCGAATGGAAATCGATCCCACAACCTCTCACGTTACACGCTTGAGTTTCTTTGCTACGACTGGCCTCAAAAAACTTAGTTTTATATTAACAACATATTTTTAAAATAATATTTTGAAAGAAATGGAATATTAACTATTTTAATTTCTTCGCCCTGATATCGAGGCAAGCGCGGCGTTCAGTTCCGCCACTCAACACACAATGTTTCCAGAATTCGGGAGGAGTGCAAAGTCTTAATATTAGGCTCCTTTTGCCTAAATACATTCTGGATATAGCTGAAAAAAAAAACATCTTTTGTTTAAATATCCCTCTCTTAATAAACCTCTAAGAACACTCCACTATTCACTTCTTTAAGCAAATACCACTTCCCATACCATACACTAGGGAGCCAAATTCACTTATGACTCAATCTAAATAATTGGAAAATCTCTTTATCAAACGCAGTCGACAGCCACTCGACGAACGAAACCACTAATTAGAAACGAACGCGTATCCTTTTAAGTTTTCGCGAGTGAAAGAGTGACGTAACTCTACCCTACCTTCCACTACCTTCCAGCATCTTATATTAAGAGAGTTGAATTACCCTCGAAACACAATGGATCGTCACTAGCGGACAATATGCAAACACTTGTCCCATCCCTCTCGAGCCCCGATAGAGACACCGTGCCATAAAAAGACATTGTTGTCATGAGTACCTTCAAAATGCCCCCTACCCCCCACTTTTAACAATGTAAAGGGGTATCTTTTATATCTAGATTTATTTTGTTGTCTTGATTTTTTCTTGAAGTCTTCGCTGGAGAACTCTTGTATTCTAATGTTATTCTATTTTTATAAAAAGAAACACTCTATGGCTTTCAAGAGGGCTTGCATATTCGTGAAGATTATTTCTAACTTTCACTAGTTTTTATTTTTTATTAATTTTAAAAATATATTTTAGGCCAGTCGTGGTGTAGGGGTTTCAGTGTGACTTTAAACCCGTTTTCAAGTTCGAACCCCACTTGAGGAAATATTTAATATTTTATGGCGGAAAATGGGAAACATTGTATCTTAATACTAGGTTCCCTCTACCTAAACTAAAAAAATCATAATATACCTATCTATTATTATTAATAGAAAATACAATTATTTTAAATACAAAAGGTTAAAGGTGAGTTAAATATACACATATACTTTCAACCCCCACAGAATAATCCATCTTGTTCGTAATTTCAACCACCGGAGTCAGGGAGTACGCAATACGAGTATTGTTCGAGGCGTCTAACCGCAAGCAACAGTCAGTTTGACAGTTGATCGATGAACCAGATGGGATTACTTCACATAATACCATAAATAAATACTTCATCTTTTTGTTTAATATTAATAAAAGAAGAATAAAAGAATGGGGCTAGTCGTAGCGGGGGGGCACAAAGTGTGACTGTAAAATTGACTGGTTGTGAGTTCGATCCCCACTCGAGGAAATCAAATATTTATTTAAATTTATGCTTTGTCATTCAACTCGCAATGCTTCCAGATTTTGGCGGATAGTGGCGAATAGTTTCCTAACACTAAGTTCTCTCTGCCTACCCTGCTGTGTGCGGGATACAGCGTAAAGCTAGATGACATAAATGATATGAAAATTATGATATTAAATATTATTTTTTTTATTTATAAAAAATAATAAAAAAATAATCAATTAAAGCTGTATATGTATATATATGTACTAAGTACTCACTCTACCAAATAAATGTGGTACAATTTGATCGACATATGATAGATGAGGCAGATAGAATTTCTTGGGATTATCCTACGCTCATCGCTCATTGGGCTAAACTAGTATATCTTACTTGAAATATATATTAATTTACTATTTTTGTGTTCATATCCACATGTTATAATAATTATAATAAATTAAATGAAATTTTCATTTATTTTTTATTATTAGCTTTAATTTTTTTGATTATAATAAGTTCGTTTTATTAGATAATTTTATTATATACGTATATTATTAACGATGTTCTACCAATAAAAATAATTGTGTCTAAAATATTTGATCAATATTTAAGTGGGTCGCCTTTTAGTAAATATTACGTACTTTTCAGAAAAACATTATAAAAAAATTAACATAACTGGATTTGAACCTGCATCTCTTGGAAACCGTCCAAAAGGTGCGGGTTCAAATTTTGCTATGTTCTATCTTAAGCTGCATAACACTTTAAAAATGTAAAAAGTCTTATGTATTTATTGAATCTTATGTTTTCTTCACAGCGCGCTGTCTATGATGGATGGGCGTAACGTTTACCAATTTATCACTAAAATATAAATATATATTAAGAATATGAATTATATATAATTATACATACGTGTATATAAAACGCCAATGATAGGAATATAAAATAATAAAATAAATATATAAAGTCATGGGCGGAAGGGTCCGAAGAGCTGAGGATCGAGTTTAGTGGTGAGAATTGGGGAAGGCCTATGTCCAGCAGTGGACAAAAGATGGCTGCTGCAGACGATGATGATGATGATATAGTCATTGATATTTTTTATATAAGTAAGGTTTCACACTTCACAGTGACACGCCGTTTGGCTGTAAACGTGAACGAACGTGGGAACGGAGGATCTTGACACTAAGTTTTCTCTGTTTACCTTCCTACATGAAATAAGGCTGCCTCTATATTTATGTTTAAAGAAAAATAATAAGTTATTAATGAGATTAAATATATTTAAATGAATGATTTACTATATCCAATTAGAGTTCGAGCCTCGTATCAACAAATTCCAATACTCGCCACCACAATCGGTATTTAATAAATCCTTTAAAAATATGTTAATAACTCAGCATTTTCATTACTGAAAGCAATTAACGCGAAATTCATTGAATTACTTAATCAGATAATAACATTAATTATTTAAAATAAATAAACCAGCTTCACGCTCTATCCCGCACATAGCAGTGTAGACAGAGGGAACTTAGTGTTAAGAACCAGAGCAAAGAACTGAATCTAAAGTATAGATTAAAATAAATATTTCATTTCCTCGAGTAGACTACCAGTCACGTTTACGTGCACTCTTTGTGTCCCTGACGCCACGACTGGCCCCAAATACCAGGTAATAACATTAATTATTTATATAATAATTATTCACGTATATTCGTTTTTTATTTTCATTCATCTTCCGTATTATGTGAGAAAGGCCGGAAGGTTCTAAGAAGTAATACATCACTGTACTCTGCCCTTTAGATTAAATTACATAATTGCGGATGAGACGTTAGGGTAAAAATATATAGATGTATAAGAAAAATGCTAATATAAAATATAATATTCATATATTTCCGTCTGCAAGGTAGTCAAGTAAAATGGGTGTACTGAGGTAAATTTCTGTACTTAAAAACATATAATTACTAACGGCCCGCCCGCGGTTTCGCCTGCGTGAACTACTTTATTATTAATTTGTCTGTCTGTCTCTCCATGAGTACCTACGTCCTATAAGTGATGTCCATGCAAAATTTGAGACTCCTAGCATTTGTAGTAACGAAGTTTCATACAAACTTTCAACCCCAAAAACAACCCCTTAAAAGTCGAATATTACAAATTC
This sequence comes from Heliconius cydno galanthus, assembly GCA_036379175.1. Classification (NCBI taxonomy): domain Eukaryota; kingdom Metazoa; phylum Arthropoda; class Insecta; order Lepidoptera; family Nymphalidae; genus Heliconius; species Heliconius cydno. Next base: position 170,553 of record JAKRZM010000100.1, read on the forward strand.
CCGTCTTAGCGAGCACCTACGTCCTATAAGTAGCTCCTATGCAAAATTTTAGATTCCTAGCACATGTAGTTTCTGAGATTTC
>JAKRZM010000100.1:180852-197362 GCA_036379175.1 Heliconius cydno galanthus
CAAACAAACAAACAAACAAACAAACAAACAAACAAACAAACAAACAAACAAACTCTTCCGCTTTATTATATTAGTATAGATTAAATTTTTCAGTTACCTTCTTCTTCTACAACTTTTTAAAACTTACTAAAGTAACTTTTATCTTTAGAGTTGGTGCGATTATTAACATAAATAAAAATACATGCGAAGGGTGCTTAATATTTGAACGTAGCGAAGCTTCTAAACAGCTATTATCTTTTCATTAGGACCGAACGACGGACCGAAACGAGCCATCATCTCAAAATAGGATAGATAAGCGATGTTTCACAGCTTTATTTATATACTGGAAGAGCAATATATGTTTTATCTACATATATAAAACCTGTATAGTGCGTATGTTTACGCAGAATTTTATGCCATATTGGATAATAATATTGATATAACATAAACATACTCATGTAGGTATTATTTAGTCCACCAGTCCAGCCATATAATACGACAGGATGTGGGTTCTATTCCCATTTAAATATTAAATATTTTAATTTTCTCGTGGTAATGAAGCAAAGCGCGGCGTTAAGTTCTACAAGTCAGCGATGCCTCCAGAAGTCAGCAGAAAGTGAATGGTCCTCTCGAAAAGGTTGATTCAGTGAAATATTCATGTATCGTAGCAAAGTAAATAACAATCTAAAAATAAAAAATCAGTTTCTTGCTGTGTCCCGGACACAGTAGGCAGAGGGAACTTAGTGTTAAGACACTCCATTTTCCATTTTCCGCGAAATTCAGGCATGGCAAGTTGACTCCCGGAACTCAACACCGCGCTTTACCTCGACACCAGAGCGAAGATATGAAAATATAAATTTTAAATAAACATTTCATTTTCATCATCGATCTCTACCCGAGAAAATTATCGGGTAGAGATCGAACCCACAACGAGTCGCGTTTAAAGTCATACACTTGTACCCCTGCGCCGCGACTGACCTCAAATAACGATCTAAATGATATATTCTCATTTCCTTAAAAAAATAACGATCAATTTAAATAATACAATAAAAATATAATCATCTACTGTGCTTTGCAATGAAAAATTAGAAGTATAAAAATAGATGTTATAAGCAAATTATATTCTTCTCGTCAGTCAAATTTAACCAGATAGCAATTAAACAAATTAGTTCCCACCACATCCAAACAGACTTTCCAAATACACTGGCGAGATGCGAGTGAGTTTTCAAATTTGTTCAACTCACTTGTATGTACATATTACATTAGATATGCCTTTTAACAATACATTAGGATAATTAAAAAAACAATTGGAATATTATATGAAATGTTCCGTTAATTTTTTTTTCAGTTTCACGGTGTATCCCTCATATAGCAGGGTAGGCAGAGGGAATCTGGTGTTAAAACCCTCCTGCTAAATTAATTTTTAAATAAAAAAAATTTTTTAGTGTTCTATATCTTCAATATTTTTCAGGCTAGATATTAATAAAAATACAGTAAATTAATTTGTTGAAACTAGATATTAGATTTGTATAAACTGACTTACTTATAAAGCTAAATACACATACAACCCGCTTGTATTACAATAATAAGATGTGTAGCGCTACGAGATGCTACGAAGCTACGATGCTACGACAGCATGGCTACGACACACGCAAGTGTGCTACACGCCAGAATAATTACTAATTGCCACTTCTATTTAACATAATATTTTCTATTATTAGTCACTAATTTATAAAGAAATTAAAAAGCAATTAACTGCGAGTTAGACTGGCGTACCTAACGTTCCGTACCAATTTCATAGTTGTAGGTCAATGGAAAATACTACTTACTAACGTTGAAAAGCTTAAATTTAAACCAGACCAGACTTATTTTATATGAAATAAATTACAAATATACGTTTGTATAATATAGAAATATTCCTAGACATATCTATTTTCTTTATTATTATCGACGATATATCTATTTCTTTTGTTCCTTTGAGGTACGGACCTCTAAAAGAATTATAATATGTTTTTTATCTCTAATATGGCTATTATTTTATATTGGTAAGAAGTTTTATATACACATAAAAACGGCTCTACATCACTCAAAAACTACTGACAACTATAACGAACGAGCAATTTTCTCAGAACTTAGTGAAATAACTTAATTCATCATAAGTTACAAATCTCTTTGGATTTTATATTATTAATTCAGTTTTGCTGTTTTTATTCATGAAATATATAAGTTAATTTAGAAATAAGACAAATATTCTCGTAATATATGTAAGTACTATTATGAGTGCTAATTTTACTTGCCATATTTATATGATTTTTTTTTACATTTTGGATTTACATGATAAGCCTGTAAGTGCCTTATTCCTAATATGGATTATGTTACTCCTATATCATCACTTCTTACGATGAAGTTGATCTTAACTATAAGCTTTTCTTCAGTTTTACACGTTAGCAGAGGATAGCAGTGTTAACAAAGGAAACTTAGTGTTAAGAAACCACTTCCTATCTAATTTTTGAGGCATTGTATGTTGAGTCTTGGAACTCAACGCCACATTTTGCTTTGGTATCTGAACGGGAAAATAAAAATATTAATAAATAATAATTCTTTCCCCCAAGGGAATTTCCCCCCAAAATATGCGTACATGTAAAAAAAGTACAGATCTAAATCGCTAGAACGATAACCACATACAGTACTGCGTTCGGAAAAATTTTTCAACATATAAAATAAATTTTCGTCATCCAATTAAGGCGAATATGCAAATATACACACGGATAGCTCAATTTTAAATTGACCCGAAGCGATATACGAATTTTCACCAGGATAAACTAATTATCGTTGCCATTTAATTACAATTTTTTATTATATTATATTATATTAATTAGCGTTTATTTTTTACATATAATTGCATTCTAAATAAGCCAAGCCTGTGCACGGATCCACAATATAATATTAAAAAAATACTTATATAAGTAACGGAACGGATTTTGGGGAACGGAGTGTCTTGACACTAGGTTCCCTTTGCACGGGATATAGCGTAATTTGGTCTGTTTTTACGTTGTACAAAAATATTAAAAATAATAATTATTTTCTTCCGAAATTCTACAATCTAAAAGGTAGAATCACTAAAAGCTATATCTGAATTCTAAGATTCAACACAGCTTTTAGGTGCTAAGTTAAATTTAACTTGCTGGATACGTGTCAGCTGGTCGCCAAAAGTTCTGGATGAAGTGAATTTATTTGGGCTCAAAAGTATGCTAACTCAACCTAAAGTGATTTCTTTGATACGTTATAAAACTTGCTTGAACTTTTAGTAACTGAAAACGACTACATTTATATATTTCAACTGGTTTATTTGTCATTTTACCTTTACACGTTGGCTACTGCAGTCCTAGCCACATAGAAAATAGTGTTATGACACTTGCTTCCACTCTTGTTCACTCCATTCCTTTTCTAATTTAAAATATTACATACATGGAAATAAAGTGAAATTATGCACTGTCTATGACTGGATCAAGCAAATTGAAGACAGAGGAAACCTATTGTTAAGACATTGTTAAGTTAAGACTATTGTTAAAACACTCCGTTCTCCACTTACCGCTGCATTCTAAAGGAATTCCTCGTTGAGTGGAGGAACTTAACGCCGCGCTTTGCCTCATAACCACAGTCAAGAAATGAAAGTATTAATTTTTTCATTCTCCCAAGTAAGAATCGAACCCGCAATCGTCACGCAATATTAATAACTAGCGGACGCGCGCAGCTTCGCATGCTTATTCTAATAAACTACGAAACATATGTTCAATGAAATATTTTGAAGAGTCTAAATTTCAAATTTTATAAAAATCGGTGGCGATTTAAAGATTTTTCCATACAAACTTTCAACCCCTTATTTGCACCCTTAGGGGAAGAATTCTAGAAAACGATGAAACACGTATTCAATTAAATACTTTTAAATTTCTAAATTTCAAATGTTATAAAAATCGATGCCGATTTTATTTTTTTTCCATACAAATTTTCAACCCTTATTTTACCCCTTTAGGGTTAAAATATTTCAAAATCCCTTCTTGGTGGATGTCCAGAATACGAAAGTAAACATCTGTCCAAATTTCACGTTTCTACCATCAGCGGTTACGGCTGTGCGTGCGTCTTACCTCAGTCAGTGAGGACAAGTCCTTTTATATATATAGATTATAATTTAAACTTACAAGCGTATCTATAGTAAAAAACAACAATAACATTATAAAACATTAACAGTAATTCTGAAGTTTAAACTAGTTTAACGTTAAGTGTCTCGTTAAGTAAATTGAATAAAATTGTAAGAACAGTGTAATGTGTACAGAGCAAACACTCGACAGCGCGACATGTGTTGCTCTCGCAATAATGGCGACGACGTTATTATAAACATAATTTTACTTTGTTTCGCGATGGTACAACTCTAATGATTTTTCTAGTGGATTTGTAAATTGTATTTACTTTTTTTGTAAGTTTTTTTTTAAATTTAGAGTTATTTATAAACAACGACTTAATCATGTGAGTTAAGGTGTAAGTTAGAGGATTTAGTTCCGCCACTCAACACACATTTTCAACGTGGAAAACGGAGTGTCCTAACACTTAATTCAACACAACAACAAAAATCACATTTCAATATTTATTTAAATAAGCAGCTGATACTTTCACTAATTAGTACATAACGTCTTTATTGAAGAATTAACAACAAAGTAGTTTATTTATAAACGTAGGTACTATATATAACGTTTCTTACCCAAAATTTAAACAAAAATTGAAAAAATTAAGAATTTTTGACGATATACTCGCACATAAAATACTAAAACCTAATTAAATTTTCACATCAAAAATATCTACATAATCCCAAACGTCTTTGTAACGAAGCATCTTCAAAAAGTCAGTCAATACCCAACGACCTATACAAACAAACATATCTTACACACGAGTAGAGTACAATGTACGCCATATACTTAATAGGTTCGACTTCCCTATAGTACAACGTACGCTACACTTAATAGGGTAGGGTAGGGAGTTCCCAAGGCACTGGTTAAAACTCCCAAGCTTTGATTGAATCGTACAAAGCGTTCCACCTTTGCGCCCATGTTTGCCCGGCGTCTCGTTAAATCAACTAAAGAACCTACGGCGGGAGTGAGAAATATCTGGAAACGACAGCTTGGAATCGGGAAAGTATGTACGAAGCTGTAGTTTCCTGGAAATGGATCAGTTTTTTCAATAGAAATGGTAATTTATATGTAAAATCATAATGGAATAGTAATACTATATTTATTAGTTCATATTTTTATAAGTTATGTTAGATTTTTTTCAAGATAAACAGAGGGAACTTATTGTTAAGACACACCGTTTTCCACTTTCCGCCGATTTTGGAAACATTGCGTATTTTGGTAGCAGAACGAGGGAATTAAAATATTATTAACTGGGAATTCAACCACCAACTACCGCGTTATAGTCACACACTATTGCCCCTGCACTTACGACGACCTTAGATTTTTTACAAAATAATCAAAAACCTTGATTATATGACTACACTTATGTAGTAAAGGCCATGTAAAATCGATTTAAAAAATATTTTAACAAGAAATATAGAAGTAAGAGAGCAAGAAGTAAAACAGGTTTACTAAACTAAACTGTGACATAATATAACAGTTCATAATTTAAAATAATTAAACGTCTACAACATTAACACACGAAGCGACGTAATTGCGTCAGTAATTTCATATCCAGCCTCTACGGCCTCTACGCCTCTACGGCCTCTACGGGCGGGTTTGTTAGGGAGACAGCAAACAATTAGCCCGTGCGCTCGGGACCGAGGTGACTCGATCAACATCGCCTTTGGCTAACTGATGAAGGATTATTCCGTTTTTAGTCCAGTTCTAATTGCTTTTGGTTGTTTTTTTTTTATTTTTTGTTATATATGCATTTTAGAATATAAACGTTATTTACACAAGTTTTAACAGTGTACCTTAACCCACTTGTGATTGTGTAAGATAGTTAAAATTAAATAAATATTGATTGAAGCAATTGAATTAATAATTATTGGGATTTATATAAAAAGTGTGGCGTTAAGTTGCGCCACTCAACACGCAATGCCTCCAGAATTCGGCCAAATGTGGTAAGCAATGTGCCAACTCTCCTCCCTTTGCCAATCCGCGAGCGAGATTTAAAAGTAATACAATCTCAGTGTGGAATAGAACCAACGACCGTCGCGTTTACAGTTACGTTGTGTCACTGCGCTACGACGGTCTCGGTTTGCACTGAAGTCCGAAAGTTTAAATATTTTTATTGAATTCATTACTTACGTTTTTAAGTTATAAGTACTTACCAATTAATGCCACAATTGCTGCAGAAACCATACTGTTTCCTGAAATAAAAAAAAATTAAATATTAGAGATAAAATTATAAAATATTTTATTATAATCAATTTAGAACTTTCATTTTTAATACATTAAAAAGTATGGGTCCAAACTAGAATGTTCATATTACAGTTATGAAATGGAGAATCGTTAAAAATAAACAAAATTTAATATTTTACAATTATGTGAACTTTTCAAACTTTTCTTATATTCTTAAATAAAAAAAAAAGATTTTCATATTTCATAAGAATACCTTACATTACAATACAAATAAATATTGTCTAATACTGAAAATAAGCAATTATTCACGACAGCACAATAAATATAAGCGAATCAAATATTAAATAATGAAAATAAACCATATTAATATTCTCCAAATCTAATAAAACCGGACCAGGCGTTAAAACAGTGGCGTATTTTATTTAGAGCAATTAAATACTGTTAAATTAATTCCCCTCTAAACGCCGTCCCAATAAAAGTCTGAGTAAATTTCGAAATGTAAAGCAATAGAAGATATAATTACGAGAAACGCTTTAACGAACTTGACTTCAATACTTTTTTAATATAAGCCCGAAGACTAGTAATTTTCAATCAAAAAATTTGTATTTTGTTTTAGAAAAGGCAAAATTTATGTTTTATAGAAGTTTAGTTTTGGAGAGTGGTGATTTCAATTAGAAATAAAATTTGTTAAAAAAATATATATAGTATTTATGTGTAAAAAAACCATTTATACTAATAATTATTATTTCTCTTGTATTAGCCACTTGTTTATGAGTAAAAATTACATCCAAAATTGTTTAAATAGAAATTATTAACAATAAAATATCTCACTGGCTTTGTCGTAGTGCTGTTCTTTATTGCTAACGAAGAGGGTACAAATATTCAAATTCAAATTCAAAATATTCTTTATTCAAATAAACTATAAAAGCACTTTTGAATCGTCGAATGTACATGTCAACAAAAAGCTACCACCGGTTCGGAAGGCAGTTCTGCTGAGAAGAGCCGGCAAGAAACTCAACAGTTGCTCTTTTNTTTCATCGTTTTCTAGAATTCGCCCTCTGAGGGTGCAAATAAAGGGTTGAAAGTTTGTATGGGAAAAATTTTAAATCGCCACCGATTTTTATAAAATTTGATATTTAGACTCTTAAAAATATTTAATTGAACATGTGTTTCATGGTTTTCTAGAATTCACCCCCTAAGGGTGCAAATAAGGGGTTGAAAGTTTGTATGGAAAAATCTTTAAATCGCAACCGAATTTTTATAAAATTTTAAATTTAGACTCTTAAAAATATTTAATCGAACACATGTTTCATGGGTTATTAGAATTCACCCCTAAATACGCAAGCGAAGCTGCGCGCGTCCGCTAGTTAATTATAAAATAAATGTCTTTTTAATATGTTCTTCGTCTTAATAAGGTCTTTATGGCTAAGGAAGAGAGTTTAAGTAAATTCGAACTTAACTTAAATTTACCTTATTTATTCATAATTATTACAAGAAATAAACTAAAAATCAATAATTTTATCGTTTTTTCAAGTATATTTCGTAAACAAAATAATTAATATATACGCTTCATATATGTGGGTATTTGTTAAGAAATTACATTGATTGTTCGTGAAAAGCGATTCAATGTTCAGCAATCCACCAAATTATATGATAATTATTATACAATTGGGTCACACAATCACCGGCCTTTGTGAACGTTGTTTTACATACTATATTGTATACATATATTAAAAAGAAATATATATAATAATTTATATATAATGGAATTTTATTATCGTTAATTTTTATCTCGTTTATTATTCTGTGGTAATTATGTTAAGATATTTCGTATATAACAGGGTAGGCAGAGGGAACCTAGTGTTAAAACACTCCGTTCCCCACTTTCCACCGAATTTTCGTGGCATTGCGGAAAGAATTGAAAATATTCATAAATGAAAATTCAGATTCAATGGAATCGAACTCACAACCGTCCGTCCGTTTACAAGCTTGTGTCATTGTTTTAATTTATTTACAAATATGCATATTTTCATTTATGTACAATAAATTTGGCACTAGTATATTTTTGTATATAATTATAGATGTCTTGTTTAGACTCTTAAGATGTCTGAAGCAGATAAATTGATAAGATATCGTATTTGTTAATTAAGCGATCCATGATCAAAGCTTTAGTTTTAAATACAAATATTTATTTATAACGAAAGTTTTAGATAAGAAAAAAAATAAAAAAACAGAATTAGAGGCCACTCGTGGCCCAATCGTGTGACTATGGGTGGGACATGTTGTGGGTTCGGTTCCCACTCGAGGGAATGAAATAATTAATATTCTATTTTTTTTCATTCTGGCGACACTTTGCAAGCGTGGCGTTGAGTTCCGCCACTTAACATGCAATGCCTCCAGAAATTGGGGGAACTAACCACTAGGTTCCCTCCGCCTACTCTACTGTAACTCTGCTGTATGCGAGATACAGCGTGAAGCTTAAAAAAAATAGAAACAAGGATTTAGCGAAGTAAAACATTTCGATGCCAAATAATTTCCAATATGAATAATTATTTTATGTATTATGAAATTTTCATATAGGTCATTTTGAAATGACATTGTTATTATGAATGTAATTAAAGTTAGTGGGGCCAATCGTGACTTAGAGGGCACAGAGTGAGACTGTAAACACGACCGATTGTGAGTTCGATTCCCACTCAAAGAATAATACCTACACTTCTATAAAGCTGACAAAATAAAATTACGACAACCTATTCTTCTAATTCAAATTTTCGATAGAAAATGAAGTATAACTATATAGAAATAGGTTCTAGCTAGAGAACATCTGAGTAAAGTAGAGCTTTCTTCTTAAAAGCAGTATTCGATCAAGTAAAGTGGTTGCTCACAATGGCCCTTATGAAACGAGCATCGGGCCTATTATTCGCGACTACCGACGTTTCATTTATTTGCGGACTTTGTACTAATTTAGCTGTCAGGCGAAAATTGCGCTCGACGAAACAAATTGCACCGTTATACATATTACGCGAGATATTATATCTTTTTGTGTGTAACAAGACTTAGCTGTTAAGAGTAATTTGGTGGAAGTTTTATTTAACCAATATATAATGTTTATGTTTAAATTTAAGTATTGTTGTTCTATTAATGTGCTGAGACACTACGTTCTCCACTTTCCGCTGAATTCTGAAGGCATTGCGTGTTGAGTGACGGAAAATGAAGAAATGAAAATTTTAAATATTGCATTTCCTCGAGTGAGAATTGAACTCACAACCTGTCGGCCTCGTGGCCCCTAATATGTGTATAGATAGGTATATTTAAGAAAATTCTATGGAACCAAAATAGCAAGGAAATTTTGTACCACACGTGTCATTCAAAAGCTGCTGAGGAGATTCTTATGTGAATTTTATGGCAACTATTTTGCATTAACCGTTGTAGAATGAAGGCGATTTGGGGAGCTAACAATAAACGCTTTTAATGGGAGTTTCATCGTTTCACACAATTAGGTCAATATGATATATATAGGTAAGGTATAAAAAAGGGATAGAATTTCTAAATATTTTTTTAAAAAAATCAGCTTCACTTTGTATCCCGCACATAGCAGGATAGGCAGAGGGAACCAACCTAGTGCTATGACTCTCCGTTCCCCACTTTCCGCTGAATTCTGGAGGCATAGCACTTTGCCTCGATACTAGAGCGAAGAAATGGAAATATAAATGTAGATAAATATTTAATTTCTTCGAGTGGAGATCGAACCCACATCCAGTCGCGTTAACACTTACACCCTGCGTCGTAACTAGACTCTAAAAAGCATAAGAATTTTTATATAAAAAAATATAAGTAATCTATTTTCTTACAACAGTAGAAAATAATAAATTCTATTCATTTATTAAGTTAAAGTATGGGTTAGTATTCCCAGGCTGATATATTAGAGTCCGACGCAGCCTTACTTCTATATTTTTGTAACAATCGATAGCAACTCCAGTCTAGGAAGTTTAAGTACACTTTAGGAATTGTTCATTATTAATTTTTGAAATGTTCGTTGTTCATTCATTTATTATGCAATGCTATATTAGTCGATAATGAGTTTTTGAAATAAAAAACTATATATTTATACTGTACATGTATCTATTGTCTAACATAATCAAATTAAATTATGAGTAATATTTTTTCAGCTGCATCCTGTATCTCGCATATAGCAGGGTAGGCAGAGATAACGTAATGTACTCTCCGTCCCCCATTTCCCGCCGAATTATCGAGGTATTGCGTGTTGAGTGGCGGAGCTCAACACCGCGCTTTGCCTCGACACCAGGGCGAAGAAATGGAAATATAAATGTAAATAAATATTTAACTTCCTCGAGTGGGGATCGAACCCACAACCGTCGCGTTACAGTCACACCCTTATACCGCTGCGGCCTACGGCCTCAATAATCAAAGTCATATACAAAATTTCCAAAAGAAATTATCTTTTTAAATTTCACTAAACAAATTTAACAACAAACAAAAACTAAATGTTTACAAATAATAATTTACACATTATTACATACATATATAATTTTATTTAATATTTCAAAAGTCACATTGACATGTGAAACAAAGCCTTAAGCCTTGTTTAATACCGCGATGATTGCATCCTATCCCGGTTTGACGTAGGATGGAAGCTGTGTAATTTATGTCTTTATCAGTGATCGATATAACTGAAAACTAATAAAATATATAAATAAATAATATTTATGATATTAATTACTTTTTTAAATTTTATAATAAAATAATTGGAATAAAATTTTAGCTTTATATAAATTATTTTATTAATGAAATAAACTTTAAGTTAATTAGAAAGTTTTTATTTTTTAAAATACAATCAATTATAATAATTTATATTTAAGAATATTAAATTTTATTGCTAATATTTAAAAAAAAACACAAAGTATTTTAACAATACATTTAATAATATACAATCAATTATAATAATTTATATTTAAGAATATTAAATTAAAATACCAATACGAAAAAAAACACAGCAAACATGACACCTGTCTAACTATTCCAGTAGTTCAACAACACCTTAATTAGTTCGATGAAAGTTTTGTCACTCACCAACTTCCCGCAACTTTTCTCAAAGAGCAACAGCGGCAAAAGTCATAACACAGAATCACAACTATACAAAAAAAAGTCCAAAAAAAGTTTATAAACTTATTATAAGTTTAAGAAAAAAAACAGGATTTAATAAGGAGAATAAAAGTCGGTGTACTAAACTAGCGCACGTCAGCCGGGCGCGGAGGCCGCGGACGATGCGAGGCAGAGGCTGGGCGGATCGCGCGCGACTGAGCCCATCTCCGTCCTCCCGCGCTCTCCTGCCTATTTTATATATAAATACCCACTATATACCGATTTATATATTTACACACACTCATACATATTTAACTTTTTTCCCATTTCACATCGTTTATTCCCGTACGTACGAGTGTGTGTGTGTGTGTGTGTGTGCCGCCATTCGAACCGAACGGAACGAATGCTCCACTCTAGTATTTACGTGTTTTTAGAAAGGGTGAAGCTTTTATACCTTTCCTTTCTGTACGTTCTGTAGTTGAACGCAGCGGTCTGAATACCGGACCGTGAAATATTTCTTTTCGATATATGACTTACATTTTTTTTCCAACGTTTTCTATATATTTATTATTNGGATCGAACCCACTACCGTCACGTTACCGTCACTACGGCTTCAATAATCAAAATCATATACAAAATTTCAAAATTTCAATATTTACATTTATAAAATTTTTTTACATAAAATAACACACAAAAACTAAATGTTTACAAATAATAATTTACACATTATTACATACATATATAATTTTATTTAATATTTCAAAAGTCACATTGACATATGAAACAAAGCTTTAAGCCTTGTTTAATACCGCGATGATTGCATCCTGTCCCGGTTTGACGTAGGATGGAAGCTGTGTAATTTATATCTTTACTACTGACCAATATTACTAAAAATTAATAAAATATATAAATAAATAATATTTACGATATTTATTATTTTCTAAAAGTTTATAACTAATTAATTGGAATAAAATTTTAATTTTATAAAAAATATTTTACAAAGTGATTTTACATTTTATCATAACAAATATAAATTACATTGAAATAATATGACATTAAATTACATTGAAATAAAGTTTAAATCAATTAGAATTTTTTTTTTAATGTTAATTTATATTTAAAAATATTAAATTTAATTGCTAATATTAATTAAAAAAAAAACACAAAGTACTTTAACAATATATTTAATAATATATAATCAATTAAAATAATTTATATTTAAGAATATTAAATTAAAATACCAATACGAAAAAAAACACAGCAAACATGACACCCGTCTAACTATTAGCAGTAGTTCAACAACACCTTAATTAGTTCGAAGAAAGTTTTGTCACTCACCAACTTCCCGCAACTTTTCTCAAAGAGCGACAGCGGCAAAAGTCATAACACAGAATCACAACTATACAAAAAAAAGTCCAAAAAAAGTTTTAAAACTTATCATAAGTTTAAAAAAAACAGGATTTAATGTGAAAAAAGTCGGTGTACTAAACTAGCGCACGTCAGGCGGGCGCGGAGGCCGCGGACGATGCGAGGCAGAGGCTGGGCGGATCGCGCGCGACTGAGCCCATCTCCGTCCTCCCGCGCTCTCCTGCCTATTTTATATATAAATACCCACTATATACCGATTTATATATTTACACACACTCATACATATTTAACTTTTTTCCCATTTCACATCGTTTATTCCCGTACGTACGAATGTGTGTGTGTGTGTGTGTGTGCCGCCATTCGAACCGAACGGAACGAATGCTCCACTCTAGTATTTACGTGTTTTTAGAAAGGGTGAAGCTTTTATACCTTTCCTTTCTGTACGTTCTGTAGTTGAACGCAGCGGTCTGAATACCGGACCGTGAAATATTTCTTTTCGATATATGACTTACATTTTTTTTCCAACGTTTTCTATATATTTATTATTTGGGTTTTAGCTTTGTGAATTTATTATTTACGAATATTTATTAAATATATTTAAGAAATTATTTTCAGATTCCAATAGAGAGATGCGTTAAGCAAGCTCATTTTGGGTGACGTTTTCTAACTAACAACAAACTTGGCAAATCGTTGCTTAGCAACCGGTTGTTTTTGACATGGCGGAATAAATTGCATGTCATATTAATAAGTATTTAAATATTTTGGTATATATCGAAAATATTACAAATATGAGAAAAAAAAGTATCCTACGTTCATCCCGAGACCCTCAAGTATCTCTATGTGAGTATTTTATCACAATTAAATTGGCGGTTTGGCCCTGATTGCGTATAAGACAGACAGACAGAGTTACTTTCGAATTTATAATATAGGTATAGATATAATTCTTTTGTTAAAGCCTAAACCTATAGGAATACTATGTTGATTTCAGATTCCGTTTCAGAGTTTCAAGTCCATGTCGCTCGCGAGTATGTAAACAGCTGATGTCGCGGACAGATAATGAAATTTATGTTTAGCGGTTGCCATCGAATAACAGGCCGTCATTTCAAATTTACGACGGTTGCGGCCAACGCGCGGCGAACACCGGACCGTTCCATCACTATTTATTACTTTCGTTCCATCGATACCTTGCACATCGCCTCAGCTGGGAATCGATTACCAAACGATATTTATTGGCTCCATATCGCTTATTTATTGACTATCTCGCACCTTCGCTTTTCGTAGACGTTCGCGCAAAATTTTAGAGAAAACACGTTGTTTGGAGGTGAGCAAATTGAATTTTGACGAAACTTTATTACGTGCTCATGTGAGGGTGTCGCGTGAAGGGGGAATAAATAGAAATTGTAAGTGTATTGACATAAATATGTCACAGATCAATAGATAGAAGGGACGATGTGTGAAAACTTATTTAGATCAAATTATTATAATAAATAAGATATATAGAATATAATTGCATTTTTCAAAAAAAATCAGCCGTGAGGACAGTGGTGCCGCAGAGGCATCAGTGTGTGACTGTAAACGGGACAGGTTGTAGGTTCAATTCTCTTTCAAAGAAATCTAAAAATGAATACTCGTATTTTCGTTTTTTCGCTCTGGTGTCTAGTGTCAACACGCCATGTATGTTTAGTTTGGTGAAAATTGGAAGCGGAAGCACACTAACACTAGGCTCTCTCTGAAAAAAACACCAAAAAAAAAATAGAACTATTATAAGATCACTATATTGTCGCACTGTCTGTGTATCTGTCTCTCTGTTAGGCCTTTTTTTATTAAAACTGTGTGGAGATGTGAATCTTAAAAATATTAACCCTGAATAAATTAAATTTACCTATAGATCTATACATTATATATACCCTTTCAGTGCATAGAACAAAATAAAGTTCTAAGTCGACGTGATTGCTATTGAACGGTACAAACGTACGCTTTTTTTTTCATTTTTAATTAAATTCGATGCGTACTTACCCGTTTAACTAGGATTTTATAATTTAAAAAAGTGAAATTTACAGTGCAAATAAAAGGAAAAATCTAAAATTTGATAATTTATAAGCAATTACAGAAAAAAAATACATACAATTACAATACAAGTTTTACTTCCCATTGGTCTGAAAAAGTTATAATAAAAAAGTTGTAATTAAATTGTGATATAAAATATTTTATAAAACAAAAAACCTATTGTGGATTGCATTTTCATTAAATCCTCTTAAATGTAAATATTATTCTAAGATTAACAATACATTACTTTATATAAATAAATTACAAATTTCTCGGATTCATGACAGTTTTCTCACAGAATGTATACGGTATGTTACTTTAGTACCAGAAAGGAATCAGGAGAGATAATCCTGCTCAAAGATGGGGAATCCATAGGCGATGCTACTCGTCTAGGTTCAGTATAATTTAGTTCTGGTGAAGGAATTTCAGCTCGAGTTTTGTAAGGTTATTAAAAGATAAGCTACAGGTTCGTTTTATTGTGTTCGTTAACGTTTGACCGACAATACGATTCTATTTCTTTTTCAGCTTTACGCTATATCCCGCATATAGCGGGTTAGACAGGGGGAACCTAGTGTTAAGATAAAGATACCCCGTTCCCCATATTCCACATATAAAAATACAAAATTAAAATTATTAATAAAATTAGTAGTCTTTATATACTTTATAACATTAAAATAATTAGACATGTTATCCGAAATACACAAAAATAAAACACAATTAACCTTATTTTCAGTAGTACAGTTACAACATTTATTACTATAATAAATACTTGCAATAAAAATTCAATAGATAAAAGCAAACAAACACTGTTAAAATAAATTTACAGGAAGCATCGTTTAATTTATTTATAGATTGTATCTACAAAATCCGTTTTACACATCGATCAACCTCTGAAAAAGGAAATTGAAGTATTATATACAGGGTGTATACGTATATACGGCTTTATGTACGCGCTAAGTACTGCCCGTACTTTCATATTGGAATTTATTTCGCTTAAAAATACCAAAAAACGTTTCGCTTCGAACAAAATGCGTTCGTTAAATAAACTGCAATACAGTCAGATAAATTAACCAGTAAATTGTAACTCTCCATTATGAGTGATATTGCTAGTGCTGACTAGGTTATGGTTGTGTTTTTAATTAATATACATAAAACAAAAAAACTATTTGTCAAATAGACAAAACTCAAGAGGTAGAAGCGTGCGATAGGATGTGAGTTCAATTCCAAGTCAAGGAAATAAAATATTTAATATTTTTATTTGCTTCGCTCCGGTGTCAAGGTAAAGCACGGCTTTAAGTGTCGCCACTCGACTCGCTATGCCTCCAGAATTCTTCGGAAAGAATAACAGAAATTTGTTAATTGGAATGGAGTATCTTAATACAAGGTTCCCAGGTTCCCCGTGTCTGCCATGCTATATGCGGAGTACAGCGTAAAGCTGTGAGAGAATAAGTCTTCTCAAATATTCAACGTATGCGACAGTGCTAAATGATACATGAAAGTACTGAACCTAGATATCGATTTTATCTAATAACAAAGATTTTTTAGTTTTGAGCATTTATGTAAAAAGAAAAATATATAAAGTTAAATAAAAGGAAAACTAAAAATATAATTTCTAATATATTTTATTTATACAAAAAAAAAAA
>JAKRZM010000100.1:200349-221939 GCA_036379175.1 Heliconius cydno galanthus
TTTTTTTTTATATAAGTTTACTAGAAAATACAAAGAAATTGATTAGAATCAAAATTCTTCCGTCGTCTTCCAACGCAGTACCATTTAGTATTTAACAAAACGAGAAATACCTCTCCATGCTCGTAACTAGTAGGTATGTTCTAGGAAAACTTGTTCATTTGAGTCGGTGCAACTATTTTAGTACATTGTTTGAATTACGATGCGCTGTTTGAAATGTTTTCAAGCCACTTAATCTACTTTAGCTAATTGTATAATGTGTGTGTGGTATGTATTCGTACATATATGTTTACCTATATAAGTGGGGAACCTATATAAGTGGGGAGTGTCTTAACACTAGGTTCCCTCTGCCTACCCTGCTGTGTGCGGGATACAGCTAGAAGCTGATTGTTTTTATATATGTTTACAACATCAATTATTATAATAATAATTTATATTTTTTTATTTAGGTTCACGTAATATCCTTCGTAAAGCAGGGTGTACAGAGGGAACCTTATATAAAGACTGATCCTCACTTCCCGTTGAAATTTCAAGACATTCCGTATTAAATATCGGATCTTAACGCCGTGTTTTGTAGAGCGATACATAAACAACAAAATCAATGAGAAAAATAAACATTTAAGTAAGCTTTTAACTTAACGTTAACCTCTTACAAAGTCTGTCTCAAATAAAATAGTTTAATAGTAATCTCATAGACTTCTGAATTTCGTTTCCCGAGAGTGCAGAGAGTCGAGTTCTTTCTATTGACTTATTGAATTTAAACTCAAACTGGGATGGTTCTTACAATCGCGTGTAGAACCTAGAATATGATCTGTGAAAGCTTTTGCTATATATATAATACAAATATACTGCATTATGTTTTAATAACTATGTTTCCCATAAAATTATTTTGATTGTTTATTTGTTAAAAATTATATGTAATGGAGACATTTTGAATATACTATTATATAATAAAAACTGTTAAAAAAAAACGGTTCTTGGAAAACATCTGGATATCTTCAGTTCGATTATATTTTTCCCTTTTTTTTCATGTGCCGTCTTTTACCGCAAGACTTTAGTAACTTTGCTATTACTTGAAGTTCTAAGAATGTTAAAAGAAGGAGTAATTGAGAAAAAACTACAGAATACTGTAATGAACAGATTATTTTAAATCGATAATCACAAATTTTTATTTATTAATATATTTATTTACGTTACTCATTATCGCGACGGTTGTGGGTTCGATTTCCATTTGAAGGAATGGACTATTATTTAGTAATGTTTAAATTTTTTGGCACTGGTACCAAGACAAAAGGAAGAAAACTTCGGTGGGAAATGGGGAACGGAGTGTTTTAACACTATGTGCCCTCTGCCTATCTGAAACAAATGAATATAAGTATACTATACATAACATATACCTATAGCATAAGCTTTTAAATCATCCACTTACCTGCACATGCAGTAAATTTTATTCGACATCGCTGAAAAAAAAAATCGTAGCGAACTAAAACACGCCATTACGACTGCAGCGACAAGTGCCCCGGCTTCAGGCTGCGCCTTTGTTAGAGCACGAGGCGGCCGCTACCGTTTTGATTCTTTACAAAACAATGGGCGCTGTGCTGGTGGTGGTGTACCTGTGGGTGGGAGGTTTTTAATTTTTGACTTAACATGCAAATAGGATTTGAGAATTAATAATATTCGTATATAATATATGTATATATGAGCATATTTATTGAAAAACAAACTTTATGTTGGATATGTGACAATAAAAATAGGTTTAATTAAAGAAAACTTACTTTTCTTCTTACATATAGAAGGATAGGCAGTTGGAATCTAATGTTAAAACACTCCTTTCCCTTTTTCGTTGTTATTTTCGAGATATTTTGTGTTGAGTGGTGGAACTTAACGCCGCGCTTTGCCCTGTAACCAGAGAGAAGGAATTAGATTTCAAACAATAATAATCCTTTTTTCAGAGTGTGAGTGTGAAATAAATAAAATACTAGCCACATAGTCCTCCATCCAATCTTATACTAAATATCAGTACTGCTACCTCTATAAATCCAATAATATTCCATGAAAACTGTTCCAATATGAAAAAAATGCTTAAGCAACATTTCCAAAGGAGCAAAGTAAGTTACAATTACGGAATCTCATCGGATTGCCGAAGGTAAAGAACTCGCACGACTTCTTTTTACCATTTAGTTATTTTATAATAGTGCCTCTTTGCAGTTTTAATTAAAATGTCGCTTCAACTGCGTACGTTCTCCCCTGAACCATTAAAGGCTAAGAGGCACTCAAGTTTTAACATAATCGTGCCTCGTTCTGTAGAATTGGTACGAGGACGTATAAAACCAGGCAGATAGTCGTTTTATGCTATTTTATGATCTCAGTCAGTCGCGTTATTTATAACAGAAATACAATTCGGTCGTGGTTAGCTTTTTTGGGGTTCCGCACCTCTAAATTAAAAAACGGAACCTTTGTAGGATCACTTTTGTCCGACTGTCCGTCTGTTAAGAGCATCTATCTCGAGAAAAGAAAAATCAGGTTTTAAAATCGCATCGCTTTTTCTGCAATTTGTAGTAAATTAAATAACCTATAGAGTACTTCGTGTAGACCTACAATTATGAAATTTGACAAGTGAGAACTTGCAGTATAAATAAAGGAAAATATCCAAAAAATAATTTAAAGATATTTCATAGGAAAAAGGCATTACAAATAATTACAGTGTATAGTGTGTGTAGAGTTATAATTGTAGTTTATTTCATACAATAATAATTTGCGGACGTATTCAACGCCCGCAAACTTAAGCTTATTTTGTAATTTATATAAGTTTCCGTTTCTTTTCGTTTCCATCTAACTTTCCGTTGACATACAACCCTCAAATTGATACGGAACCTTCGAAATGCGAGTCTTATTCGCATTTGGCTTGTTTTCATATATTTAAAGTGACGTTAATTTTATCACAGAATTATTTTAATACTTTATATAACAAAATAGATAATAAAAGATATAATTTCCATTGCGTCATACACAGGAAAAAAGTAGAAAAAATATCTTTTATTTCCAGTCATACGTTCCCGTTACAGCCACGTTCATTTCACATATTCCACCGCCAACGCGACGTAGACCTGATTAACCGAGAGAATTGTGTTCGACTGCTCTACGTGCACTCTATTACTGCATAGAGTTGGATGAAAAATACTACTTTAATTAAGGTAAACTGAGCTTGTTTAAAAAATGGATTTTTATATATGAATTTATTTTTAACAAATTCAGCTTTAGTATTTTTTAACGTTCATATATTTTTTTTAGATTTTATAAATAAAAGGCCTCGCTTTTCATGTTTTATTGGTGCTGGATTGATTGGTGGTGCCATAGAATGGTCTCTATCATGTGCTATTAGCAGTAACTAGAAGTAATTTCATTATTGTCATATTTGGAAATAATTCTCTTACTAAAATAAAATAAAATCAAATCCTAGCAGGAATATAAATATACATATAAAGGATTTGAAACCATTACGGCCAGTCTGAAATATCAAAGCTCATTTCAGCTATTAAATATATTTAAGTAGTACTTAGACGTCCCACCCAATCTGTAAATTTAAAATTTCCTCAAATAACAAAAACCATTTTTAAATTTTATATAGTAAAAAAATAGTCTTAGTAATATTTGTTATAAAAAGTAAAATATGTTATAACCCATTACGTACATCACGTGCATGAGAACTAAATAAAACTAGGTTAATTAGTCCGAACGTATGAATGTATAACAAAATTGTAAAGAAATTAAACATTGAAAAATCCTACTGATATTCTAGTATTAAACATACGACCACGATGACTTTTTCATATAAAAAAAGGAAAGGAAATATCTGTAAAAGAAGAAAAAAATATCTGTACCTAATACTGCTTTTAGACTTAAAACCGATTTCAAATCATATAGTAAGTTCTATATCTAATTATTTGACAAATAAACTTATCTTGTACCTTTGCTTCACAAGTTACCATTTTTTCATCTTTATAGGGAACCTAGTGATTACATTTAATCGAGACTTAAACGTAAGACAGCCACGAATAAAGTTTTTTTTATTTGTAATCTACATCCCGCACATATCAGGATAGACGGAAGGAACTTGAGAACATTAATATACTTCAGTTCCTCATTTTCGAAGAGAGAGGCGAAGATATTATACGTTATATAACACATTTTCCGCAACAATAACTATTAAATATACACATAAAGACACAATATTATATATTCCCTGTAGTAATACTGCAGAAAAATAGTGTTAACCCAAACAATACAATGTAATTAGAGAGAAAAACAAAAGTGAAGGTGTAATAAAGTGGAAATGAAATAGAGTTAGCGTCTTCAGAGAGAAATACGAACACTGAACAACGTCGTTAAGCCTCGTAATGTAATTTGAGGGCCAAAAGGNCCTGTTCCTGTGCATCACGGCGGCCTCTAACCGGGATGAAATTGTAATATCAATAATTTTTTTTTTGTGGTATTGTAATTTCTGTCACGTTTTTCAATATAATATTTAGCAGATTTAATTAAAAATTTTTTTTTCAATAATCAAGAAACAAATATATTTGTAAAAGTATATTACTTTTTATCATATATCTACTATTAATATGTACTTAGGTAGAACACATGTTCTACAGCATGTAAGGGAGTAGCTATTCCAAGAGAAGATTAAAGTTTGAGAAACCAGAGTGGTGTGGGATGGACGTCTTATAACATTAGTTACGTGACCAGGGGAGATGAGTTTTTAAATAAATTCAGTCGGTGTCGCCGTGTGCTGTCGATAACTAAATGTACCTAGAGCTAGACTCTGTTACATGTCTATGAACTATGAAGATTTTCTATTACATACGTGTTTGTTTTAAACCTTGGGTCATTGTTAAGTATGAAACATTAATATTTTCGTATTTAAATATAATTTTTAGGGTTCAGTACTGTTTAAGGAAAAAAAATAACCCTTATATGTGACTTATAGTGTGACTGTTGACGACGGTTGTAGATTCGATTCCCACTCGAGGAAGTAATATATTTATTTACATTTATATTTTCATTTCTTCGTTCGAGTATAGAGGCAAAGCGCGGCGTTGAGTTCTGCCACTCAAAACGTCCTCGCCTCCAGAATTCTGCAGAAAGTGGGGAACGGGATGTATTAACACTAGGTTCCCTCTGCTATACTGTGTGCGGGATACAGCGTGAAGCTGATAAGAAAAAAATATACTTAATAATATGGACGTACCTATATTAAATTTCATTGCACATTTTAGTTTACAAATAAATAGAATAAATCGCGAGTGCACGATTAAGAACGATATATTTTATATACATTTATTTGTACGATTTCAAAGTATTAAAAAAAATATTTATCAAAGCTTTATGTTTTACTTTGACTTATACATATGTATAATAAAAAAAGAAACAAATTCTACTAATCAAACTAATTTAAATATAAAATTCTACAAAGTTAACGAAAAACAGGTCAAAAATATAATAATACATAATCATTATAGGCTTCATGAACCGACAGCAAGAGATCCGTCCGTTTGACAGTAACAGATTTGATTTTCACAAATATCTATGTTATATAAAGAAAAATCAGTTGCTCGAGGGCTCACACCGGCATTGATTGGGAACAGCATCCGAATCCCCGGGCACTGTATGAAATCCATTAGGAGGTGTACACAATGACTCAGGTTTCATTTCTAACAGCCTGTAAAATATTTTTTTATTACTGCAGTAGTTTCATATTTATTTAAAAATGAAAATTAAAAGTAATATCTATACATTTAAATAAAATTGATGGATCCGTCTTTCATTCTAGAATTATCGTGTTTTTCCTAATGCAATCAATATACACGATACTAAAACATAAAAAAAGTTATTTTATTTTTTTATTTCTCTATCTATCTTTCTGTTTGTACTTATGTTGTTTGTGACTAACTAACTATGTTATGAGACTAACAACAGATGAATACAGAGGAATGTGTTAGATATTGGAATTACGTAACTAAACGCAACTTATATTCTAAATACAATAGTTTTGTATATAAAGCAGTATATTAAACGCCGCTTTACTTATTTCCAATATCCGCCGCGACAACACACACACTCTCCTACATTCTGGGTAATAAAATATACTTCTCAGCACAGCGAATCAAGAAACTAGCATTAAGGTATATTTTCATCTTGTATAGTATTATCATACTGCTTTTGTTGTCATTTAACAAAAATAAAATACAAAGGTTTCGGGTTACGGCCATAATAATAATATAATATGTAGTTGTTAATAATTATATTAATTAAATTAACATTGCCTATTCGGTTATTATAGGTATCCATATCGTATACAAGTTTAAAGCTTAACGCTGTATCCCACACAGCACGATAGACAAAAGGAAACTGGGGACCTAGTACTAAAACACTCTGTTCCCATTAAGACACTTGCTCTCTTTCCGTTGAATTCTGTAGGCGTGTTACCATACCAGAGCGAGCAAATGAAGATAGAGTATATCGAGTCAATTAAAATAATATGCCAGGACGATCACAAGCAAAATTGCACAACCTGCATGTATATATAGTGAGTTACTGACAAACTACCCACTATTGAATAAAGGGAAATTCTTTTAAATAAAATATATATGTAGAAGCATCAGAAGGGGCCTCATAGCGGTCTTGGCTGTTACTATTCATTTGTGGGCGTTGAAGCAACAGAGATGTTTAAATAAAAGTCACACATATATTCTACAATGTCTTATTACTCGTTTACATAACAGTTTTACAATAAATCTCACAATATTAACAAAATTACAATAGATTAGGAGCCAAAAGGTTAATTGGTGAACATCTCACGCCATAGCTGTCAACCAATGACATCCGCTATTATTCGTGGCTACACCTACTACCCTATTCGGGGTTACCCGCTCCATTTTAAATATTCTTCTAATATAATCCATTACATAAATCAATTAAAATCGAAATGTAATAATTGCGAAATTATAATTAAAACTAATACATAGCAACGCGCCGTCATATATATATGATTGTTATTGTAGATATCACATACAACTATGGTATTAATATTTGTATTATAAAGATATATAGGTCAAGGGATACATAGGTAAACTGATACAAGTAATTTCCAGCTGTTCTAGCTCATATAACATAGTGTCGATACTCCGTTTCTTGACTTCACTAAATTTTATTCATTACGTGAAAAGGTTTTTTTTTTCAAAAATTTTGAAAATTACGGCTTGTGATGTCACAAGCCTTAATATATATTTTTTTATTTTTTAAATTTTCTCGAAATTAATAACTACAAAATGTAGAATTGCTGAAATGCTGGCAATAACTTGTATCAGTTTATTTATCGATCTACCAATTAGCCTGTAAATAAAACTAAGTAACTTCGCTTCCTGCTCGCTAACAGGACTCTTATACGACATTTTCAAACGATGTTATATAAGTTGTTTTATAACTCACGTATTTTTCTATTTAATATTAATTATTTTTATTGATATTCGAACCCACAACCACCTTATAATAAAAGCTTGTAAAAATAGGCATATTAGTTCGGTGTCATGGAGTTCTATTTAAATCAGTGATGTCACACGTCTCGTACTCTCGCTCGCAGCTTAGCAATTTAGATTCGAACTATAACTGTTCTAACCTGGCATTTAATTTATCTTCTATGAATAGAATGTATGCAATTTCTCTATCGGTATTCAAATTTTACGTATATATTATTAGAAGCCGTCTTGACACGTGGTTCCGCATACGAGTTTCCTCCAGAATTCGGCGGAAAATGGAGAACAGAGTGTCTTAACATTAAGCTCTTTCATAATATGATCTATTTAATTTTTAAATATTAATTATGGAACAATTTAATTCTAATTTAGAAAATTAAGTTTTCTTAATTTTTTTTTCTGTGTTCAGCTGCTGAAATATATGCGCTAAAAAAAATCTAAAAACATATATTATTTTATTTTATCTATAAGTTTTTATGGCCTTGTAATGGGAAATATTCAATATAAAATACATACGGAGATATTTGATTTAACCAAATTACCACGGATCGCTGGTTCCCCAACTAGGGAAGATAGGGTACGGAATACAAATTTGGGCAGCAAACCATCCAGCTTAGCTTGATCTCTAATATCATAGTCACGAAGAATTTTTGTTCATTGCTCTACTAGGTGGAGAGGTCATTGTAAACTGGTTCAAAGGATCAACCCTGAAGTCGACCACCTGAGATTTCAATTTCGCTATTCGGAATAATTTGGTTCAATATTCTTAGTTGCCTGCTGAATTTGTAGAGGAAAAAATATTATTTCTGTGTAATATTTATTGAAAAAATAATAAAAAAGGTTCACTCTCGTGGACTAATACCTAATAGACTTTCAGCTTCAGGCTGTATATCCCCGATATAGTAAGGTAGGCAGAGAGAATATAGTAAAGGCACTCCCGTAAGCCGCTTTCCGTCGAATTTTCGAGACAATGCCAAATATTTATCATACGTAAAACTTTCCATTCAATTACTCTGTTTATAAGTGAAAACCACGTCAAAAATCATTCTATTATTTCTATTTTATACGCTGTTGGTAGAAAAGTGAAATTTGGATAAATGTTTATTTTCATAATGTGAATTCCACTAAGAAGAGATTTTGAATTATTGGAAGAAATTGTAGGGGTTGAAAGCTTGTAAGGAATCGGCACCGATTTTTATAAAATTTGAAATTCAGACTCTTACAGACTTCTCGTCACTGAACGGCACAAAATAAATATAAAATAAGTCCAGTTTCCATTTGTTAAAACAAATAATATTTAAATAGTTATTTGTAATACAGTAGTCTATATTATATAATTAGAGATGTGTTGATACATACATAAATACATACATATTTATACGAGCTTGATCGATTTGGTGGATTTTGAAAATATTATTATTAATTAAGATTTCAAAAGTATTGTAGGTAGTTATATAAATAAAAAAATAATTAAAAATCAATTATTTTTTTGTATTTCATTATTATCTATTATCCTACTCAACTTTAAAAAAAACATGTTTCTCTTTAAAAGTTTCAATTGATAAATGCAATTAGCTGACTGAAATTTTATAATGGGACTAAAAATAATAAATATAAAGGTGTATTTTATTACAGTGTCCAATTATTTTGTTTTAATTATATAACTGTATCGATACCAGTTTTATTCAATTACAGCTCTTGTTATTTTCAGATATTATAATTAAGTCGTATCTGAACCATGTTAGAGAAAATAGAACACAAAGTTGGAAAATTCTCGTAATTTTATTTAAAAGGCTTAACAAAGACTATTTTTTTTTTTTTGCATATATTTTTCTACATATAATTTTTTAAATGTATTTCTTCGTTTAGCATTAATTGTTATATATAATCTTGGTTCATAAGAAACTTTTCCAGAACATCTATGTCATTTAGTCAGACTTATAATCATATTTAGTTTTATGTCATATTTATAAGACAAAAGCCCGGCGTTAAGTTCCAACACTCAAAACGCAATTCCCCGTAAAGCTTGGTGGAAAGTGGAGAACAGAGTGAAGCTGATTTTTTTAATGTCTTAAATACAGAAGCTAAAACTTGAAAATATTAAATACTAGTGGCCCGCCCGCGGCTTCGCCCGCGTGTACTACGTTATTATTA
Source organism: Heliconius cydno galanthus (assembly GCA_036379175.1). Classification (NCBI taxonomy): domain Eukaryota; kingdom Metazoa; phylum Arthropoda; class Insecta; order Lepidoptera; family Nymphalidae; genus Heliconius; species Heliconius cydno. Next base: position 210,030 of record JAKRZM010000100.1, read on the forward strand.
ATTTCTGTCTCCATGAATACTTACGTCCTATAAGGGACATACATGCAAAATTTGAGACTCCTAGCATTTGTAATAACGAAGTTTCATACAAAATTTCAACCCCAAAAACGACTCCTTAGGAGTAGAATATTGCAAATTCCCGTCTTAGCGAGCACCTACGTCCTTATAAATAAATCCTATGCAAAATTTCAGATTCCTAGCACATGTAGTTTCTGAGATTTCGTGATGAGTGAGTGACCTTTTGATATTATATATATAGATTAATCTAAATTTTAAAATATATTACCAATAATATTAAATACAACAGCTAAAGGAAAAAAACGTATAATACTAGAGTCTACTAGCAACGATCGAATTGTAATAATGACGTCCTTCTCATTGTCATATCAATACAGATCTATACAAGATATGTTCAGTTTATTAGAAAAGCTAATAAATTCCGTACGTGAGGCGACGCGATGGCACGCCAGATCAATTGGAACGAAAACCTTTATTTTAGCCTACCGCCCCTCGGGCTAGAAGATTCGTTACATTTTTCTTTTATGTCTACAAGACAATACGGAATCACATGTTATTGTATTACTCTATATATACAATTGTAAGCAAAAATTAAAACTAAAGTTTGAATCGAATTTCGCATTAATTTCTACTTATATAGTAACATATATTTTTATATATATATATATATATATATATTTGTATGGAGTAGCGTTTAAAAGGACATCGTAAATTTCTTCGCATGGTGTACAAAGCACAGCACTAAGAGCAGAGTGTCTTAACTCTAGGCTACCTCTGCCTACCCGGAAGATCAATTTTATTTTATGTTGGTTGGTTAGTATTTTCTTAATAATCATTGCGGCGTTTAAAGTTTCGCAGTGGTTTTGGGTTTGAACCTCATTCGAATGTTTTTATGTGTAAGATATTGATTATTGAAAGACCGTCGTGGCGCAGCGGCAAAAGGGTGTGACTGTAACGTGACGGTTGTGGGTTCAATTCGGCATTTAGTTCCGCCACTCAACACCCAATGCCTCCACCTCTGAAAAGTGGGGAGCCTAAGTTTCTTAATGGGCACAGAATATCCTAACACTAGCGTCTCAGGTTCCCTTTGCCTACCCTGCTATGTGCGGGTTACAAAGTGAAGCTAAAAAAATTAAACTAAGGGCTAGTATACTAGTAATTCAAGCGAGGTACGCTCTCCGCACTACTCTCCTCTCTTCTATCCTCTTCCACTGGAGTTACGGGAACCAAAGCATTGTGCCATAACCCCGGCGGATATGTAGTTTAACTTAACCTAACCACGCCAATCTTAAATCAGGAAATAGTAATTCATATTAATATTTTCAGCCAGAATATTTGAAATGCCATTTATACTCGACCTCTGAACAGCTATCAATAGGCTATTGCATAAACATTTTCAGTGTTTCAATCTTACAGGGCGTGCCGAGAGGCTACAGTTTTGGATAAAAATTGTAAATATATACGGACTCGGTGTGGTTCCAGTTGATTTTGAAATAATAGAAGTATCCGTACACTTAGAATATAATAAAGATAATGGAAATATAAATTACTATATTAAAATTGATAATGGAAGTTTTGTTGCCTTTGATAATAAACGTTAAATGTTAGTTTTAAACTTATTCTGCATTATAATATGTATTAATGTAGAAAAATATTTTTTCGATTCATACATATCTCTCTGTCTGATACTAGTTTACCTTCTACTTTTATATAATACCGTAAAACTTCAAAAATATATATTTTAGTACAAAAAAATAGCAATTGGTGTAGACGTTGAGGCGTCAATAAATAAAACAAATGAAGTAAAAATTGTGATAACAGTCCACAGAATATACATACCATTTCTTATACGAGTACATTTAAATAAAATAGTATTAAATATTTTATTTAAATGTATAAGAAATGGTAATAAGCCAAGACCACATATTACGTTTTTTTTTGGTAAACAGTGTTTGGAGATTCGCCAACGCCCTATCAATCAAAAAACAATCGTACAGACAGTATAATAATACAAAAAACGAAACAGCAAACACTATTCGTTGTCTCGAACAATATTTTCCTGTAAAATTTAAATCAAATTGTAAAGGAACATGTTTCCAACGGCTAAAAGACTGAAACCATTAAATCTGTCTGAAACGACAACCGTACTTAGCACAGCCTCCGTCCCGAGATTTTTACGCAAGCACCATTTACATTTAATTAAATTCTTACTCTTTAATTTGTCTCCGTTTCTCTGCAAGTTATTGCGGCCATTTGAAGGAGAGTTTAGCTCGTAAAACGGTGTAACATGACCAAAATTGTACGAAACAATTGCAATTACTTTTAATTTCTTTTTTCTTTAGCTTCACGCTATATCCCGCACACAGTAGAGTAGGCAGAGGGAACCTACTGTTAAGACACTCTGTTCATGAACATTTGAGCCTTGAGTACTAACTGGCCGTAACTCAACGCCGCACCGTTTGCATTCGTACCAGAGCGAAAAAATTCAAATATTAATAAATAACTATTCCTTCCCTCGAGTGGAAATAGAACCAGCAACAGTCGCCTTACAATCACTCCCTTGCACTACGACGGCCTCTATACCAATTAAATAATATTATTTAAGTTTTTTGAAACCAATTAAAAATATTAAAACGAAACACTCACGTGTTTCATTGAAAGAATTCATCCGTAGAATTCACAGACTTTGACAAAAGCACGACATTTTATTGATGAAATTGGCTTGGAACGTTCACTGTGACAGAGCGAGACTTTGTTCAAGTAATTGCATTGTATATGTTTTATTTTATGTTTAAGTATATTCAAATGTTGGAAAAGTCGTAGTATTTCGAATATTTGTAATTTATTGCGGCGTTGAGTTCTGCCACTCAACATGCAAAGCCTCCAGAACACTAGGTTCCCTCTGCCTACCCTGCTGTGTGCGGGATACAGCGTGAAGCTGATTTATTCATTTTATTTATTTATTGATTGATGTGATTAGGTCAGCAGGCCAGTCGTGACAGGTGTGGGTTCGATCCCCACTCGAGGAAATTAAACATTTACTTTAATTTATATTTTAATTTGTTCACTCAACACACAATGACTCTAGAAGTCGGTGCAAAGTGGCGCACAGAGTGTCCTAACACTAATTTGATCTCAAAGATAAAATGGTCGGAGGCAACTTTATTTTATTCTTTATTTAACAAAGAAAAATATGAACATATCACGTGAATCTTTCTTGTATAATTCTCAATTAAAGTATATAAATTTTATTGATATATAAAATAAATTTTAAAAGTTTTCAAATATATAAACTAAAAAACGCGTCTTATATTAGTAATATAGCTAACGGTATATAAAAAGTAATAGTTTAGTAAATATTTTTATGCGAGCCGCGGTCAGTCTACGTTTTATTGCAAGCTATAGTTGCAATATCCACGGTACCGTGAAACAGGCAGGAGGTAAGAGACTCACCCGCCACCTTCCCTTTTTTAATATTTTACAGATTATAAATTAATAATTTATTACTTTTATATTTGAATTTTAATTAATTTTTAATGTCACGTTTGTATTATGATGACAATTATAAAAACTATTTACTTTATCTGTTCTTAATTTTGTTTTTCCTTTACACTTCCCGTCAATTAAAATGAAAGATGCTTAACGCTATCAGTCACTTGTTAAATTTTTTCTGATTAATATAATTTTAATGAACTTCCTTTTGAACGTCATTTTGATTACAGAGTAGGCAGAAAATTTCCTCTGCCTAAGAGTAAAGCCATCCCTTTCCCCACTTTTCGCCGAATTTTCCGAGGCATTGCATGTTGATTGGCAAAACTCAACGGGCATTTTGTCTTCGTGACAGAAGAAATAATAATAAACAATTTATTTATAAATAATTATTATTCAACTAAAATAAGAAAATTAAATTGTTTACGAACGAGATAAATAACGGGATTGAATTGTTTGTGCAACTCGTTAGCGAGCGCTGGCTGCGATGAAGCAATTTCCGACTTCTAAAACTGTGAGTGCGGTGTTTGTTGATCGCTCGCCGATATGGGGTTTGCTCGCTACTTCAATACCATTATTATCTGCCCTTCGTGGGGTATGGCGTTTTAATTTTATCTATGGTTGTCTACTTTTTATACCTTTTTTTAAATTTGAATCTTCTTTCTTTATCTTTTTAAATTTGTTCTACAATTAAAATTATTTTTAACAATTCAAAAGAATTATTTGTCGTTTTGAGACTTAATGGCACGCCATATACAATGCATGCATATGTACGTGTACGACTGCACTCTTAAATATACCGAGGACGTATAGTAATTGAAAAATGCTTTATCAAACAACAGAAATGAAAGGAAAAGAGGAAATTATTTCCATTTTTAATAATGTATAAGGTAGAAAATCTTGTTATATTATTAACATTTTATTTAATAAGATGAAATATACGTTAATGAAAATAACGAATAATTGCCTTTATTTTTAGAAGAAAGAGAGACTTTGTGTAGAGGGAGTGAAATCCAAAAATATATATTAAACGATAAGAGTGTTATTTTAATTATATTGCGTAATGGGGAATTATCCTAGTCAGGTACCAACTGCCCCGCAATGAGAAGTAAGCTAAAACTTATATATATATTAATAGAGAACTTGTATATTAATATAGGAATCAGGTAGGGTTTCATACTTTGAATTATTACCCTGTGCTTCAGCATCAAATCTCCATTTTCCTGACTAGCCGTCAAAAATTCAAATATGCCGACGGCCTGGAAATTCAAATATCATAAATATATACATATACTCGTATGAACATAACTACTTGTCGATATCAGTCGCAATAACGTGGATATGAAAGTGTCTTGAAATGGAACGAATGCGTCAGGCTATACTAGACAATTTCTATCGTATTTCATTCCTGAATAATTTTCTATGCTAGCATATTTTTTTACTTTTTATTATTTATGGACAAATTGCGTTGCTTCACCAAGTGTTTAAAGTTATTTACACGATACTAAAACACAGAAAATACATACATATTTAAATAATATTCGTATTATAGTTCTAGCGGGCGAAGCAGCGTAGAGGCCTTTATTTCAAGGTATAAAGACAAAATTACTATACATAATTTGATGATAAACTCTTTGCATATAGTACATATCAATCACTAACGAGGTAAGCCGTTTTTTAGGCATTGCGTGTTGAGCGACGGTACTCAACGCCGCGCTTTGCTTCGATACTAAAACGAAGAAATGAAAACAACAATAAATAATAATTTATTCTCCCTAGTAGAAATCGGACCTACAACCGTCGGGTTGCACTAACAGACTTGTGTCACTGCGCCACTACGGCCTCAATTATATATATTTATAGATAATTATAAAAATAAGAATAAAATATTAACTATCACTTACTAAGAAAGATATGACGATCTGATATGANTCCATTTTCCTGACTAGCCGTCAAAAATTCAAATATGCCGACGGCCTCGAAATTCAAATATCATAAATATATACATATACCCGTATGAACATAACTACTTGTCGATATCAGTCGCAATAACGTGGATATGTATTTCAATTCAATTTCTATCGTATTTTATTCTTGAATAATTTTCTATGCTAGCATTTTTTTTTTACTTTTTATTATTTATGGACAAATTGCGTTGTTTATCCAAGCGTATGTATTTATTTACACGATACTAAAACACAGAAAATACCTACATATTTAAATAATATTCGTATTATAGTTCCGGCGGGCGAAGCCGCGTAGAGGCCTTTATTTCAAGGTATAAAGACAAAATTACTATACATAATTTGATGATAAACTCTTTGCATATAGTACATATCAATCACTAACGCGGTAAGCCGTTTTTTAGGCATTGCGTGTTGAGCGACGGTACTCAACGCCGCGCTTTGCTTCGATACTAAAACGAAGAAATGAAAACAACAATAAATAATAATTTATTCTCCCTAGTAGAAATCGGACCTACAACCGTCGGGTTGCACTAAAAGACTTGTAACCCTGCGCCACTACGGCCTCAATTATATATATTTATAGATAATTATAAAAATAAGAATAAAATATTAACTATCACTTACTAAGAAAGATATGACGATCTGATATGACTGCAACCCAATACCATTATTCTCATGAAAGCTGAAACATTTCCCAGCACATAAATCGTTCAAATGAATGCGACAACATAAAAATATACAATTTAATAAACGAAATAAAGTTAAAATATCTACAAAAAATATTTTACATCTAAAATTCTGGGTGCTTACATCTTTTATTACTTAACCTTTTAAAGTTAAATGTTTTTCGTGACCCAGCCTAAAAAGTAAAAAGACTATAATACTTTTACGGAAACCTATGAACGTGCACCAACTTTGGTAATATTAACTTCCAAGGTGCATTTTAAATTAATTTAACAAGAAAAATATTGTAATAAAATTACTTCGTCGATAACAATCATCAAAAAATTTTTATAACGTATATGTAGTTGGTGATGAATACCTAGTTATATTTTGTAATTCAAGCGAGGTACACTCTCCGCTCTACCCTCTAAAACCTCCTCTCTCCTCTTCCATCGGAGTTACGGGAACCAAGGCGGCGGGAACCCCGGCGGATACGTAGTTTAACTTAACCTAACCACGCCAATCTTAAATCAGGATATAGTATTTCATATTAATATTTTCAGCCAGAATATTTGAAATGCCATTTATACTCAACCTCTGAACAGCTATCAATAGGCTATTGCATAAACATTTTCACTGTTTCAATCTTACAGGGCGTGCCGAGAGGCCAAAATTTTGGATAAAAATTGTAAATATATACGGACTCGGTGTGGTTCCAGTTGATTTTGAAATAATAGAAGTATCCGTACACTTAGAATATAATAAAGATAATGGAAATATAAACTACTATATTAAAATTGATAATGGAAGTTTTGTTGCCTTTGATAATAAACGTTAAACGTTAGTTTTAAACTTATTCTGCATTATAATATGTATTAATGTAGAAAAATATTTTTTTGATTTATACATATTAGAAGCCGTCGTGTGCTTGTGGGCCTCACACAAGAAAGTGAATTACATATTTTAATTTAAGAGTCTCTGCTACGAAAAGCAGAGAATTGAGTGTCTGATTAGTATCAGAATAGTGTATACCTTCTACTTTTATTTAATACTGTAAAGCTTCAAAAAAGATATATTTTAGTACAAAAAAAATAGCAATTGGTGTAGACGTTAAGGCGCCAATAAATAAAAGAAATTAAGTAAAAATTCATTTATTTTTATCTAATATCCTGAACATATTGTGATAACAGTCCACAGAATATACATAAATAGTATTAAATATTTTATTTAAATGTATAAGAAATGGTAATGAACCATGACCACATATTACTTTTTTTTTTGGTAAACACAGTGTTTGGAGATTCGCCAACGCCCTATCAGCGAGGCTTGTGACAACTCAGAGGATATTTTATTATAACAAATTGGTGTTTAGTTTTCAGTATAATACTCCTACTAAATTCCATGGCCACTCGACGTCTTTTAACAATAAAAAATGTAATTTGCTCAGTACTTATTTAATTTAAACTATACAATTAATAATAATTATAATAATTCTAAAACTTTTTTCATGTTTCTTCTTTATTGATAAAGGTGGTAATGTCGCCCCCCATTTTCTTTTTGAGGTCCAGTATGAAAAGTACTATGGAATATAAAAAATGCGACAGAATATTAAAAAATATATATACTCCGAACAAACGCAAAATTTCCTTATTTCTAAAATCACAGATTAGGCGAGAAGTACCTAGTGATAAGTCACTCCGATTTCTTTTCACCTACAAAAAGGAAAACAACAATGCACATTGCTAATAAAAAAAAAAAAATAGAACCTATAATATAAACCAAAATAAGTGAAACTTTTACTCTTGGAATATCCAATATCTGGCACAACGGTACTACGACGTTGGACAACAACCCTAACCGTAGCTAATTGCCCTAAAATTGCCGCCAGTTAACATGAACCTCACAAAGGGTTAGTAATTGCTGCCTAACAAATATTGTTAAATACCATATCTCTATTGAATATTATTGAAATATTTATTTGTTGATAATATCTTAAATGTTATATTATCTACATTCGTATATAATAAGGTCAGCGTCTAATTTTAAAATATGAGTATATCGGTGTGGGTTCTATTCCTAATAGGGGGAATGATTATATTCAAATTATTTTGTTTTCTCCGCTGTGGTGGACAAAGTCAGGCGTTAAGTACCACCAATCAACACTAAATATTTCGAAAATTGCGCGGAAAGTGGGTAACTAAGTACTTAACAAAGGTTCCCTTTGTCTACCATGTAATGCAGATAAAAATATGAAGTTATAAATAAAAAGCGATGTAATTCTATCAAATTAAAAATATTAAAACTCTTATACTAAATTACATATTACAGAACATAAAAGCAAATTAAAGTTCACATTCATATACAAATGTAAAACATATAGTTTCAAATTTCTTTGGCAACGTATAATTTAGCTTCAAGCTCCCAGGGAGGCACTCGCTATACATCGACATGAAAGGGTTTTAATTTCGCTAATCTGATAAACCGAGTCCATCCCACACGTGCTCAGACAGTTTTTTAAATTATTCTCGTATGCCAAAAGGCGTTGCAACGCCATACTAGTTCAATGCGGCAAATAGAATATAAGTATTTTTTGCGGGCAGTGACCGGTCGGCTTCCCATTTTATTGCAACTATTCTGTTGAATAAACGCGGTAGAGCCTAATGGAGCGGCCTGTTCGTCCATTGCTGGGGAATATTCAATATTTTTTACATCGCAATTGACCCCCACTGAAGCTAGGCTAACCATTTATTAGTGGTGAGGGTTGATGGATAACCCCAATAATCGTTTATATGTCGATAGCTGTACTTTCAGGTATTTTAAATTAATATTTACGAATCAACAAGAGATATGACGAGGCCAGTCGTGGCACAGGGGTACAGGGTACGTGACTTTAAGCGCGAAAGGTTATGGGTTCGATTTCCACTTGAGGAAATCAAATATTTATTCATTTCTTCACTCTGAAATTAGCCACTAAATAGTTACAGAATTCGCTAGAATAATGATGAATGTCTTAACACTAGGCTCTCTCTGGCTATTCTGCTACATGCGGGATACAGCATGAAGCAGAGAGAAAAACAAAAGATATAATAATTAAATGCTTTTGGTTTGCATTCAAAGACATCAATTACAGTCAACCTGATATGCATTCAGTGGGTACTGAAGTTCGTACGTGCCATATGGGCTTACTGTCATTTAAATGCTAATTATCTTCTCTGGGTACCTCTTAGCTTCAATAGTTTAGCATAATATAAAATGAAGATGAAATAAAAGAACTTACATAATTAACTGTCAAGGAAATTTGAAGATTTTATGAACAAATTTATTTATTTTTCATTGTATAGAGAAAATAGCTTTTGTTTTTATAAATTCCTTAACAAAAATATTCGAGAGACTTAATGAAACCCTCCGCTCTTCAGGTGATCGTGTCAATCGGAAGGACCGAGATGTTTGAGCTCGTTACGAGAGCTGGCGCCGAAACAATTTCCGACTTCAAAAACTGTTACAGTTTACCAAATCGGAATTGCCCGACGTAGCTTATTTGCTAGCTGTAATTATCTTTTGAATTAGTGCGGAAAGAAAAAAATAAAAATTAAATACTTAGTTACATAGGCCAGTTTCAAATGCGACAGGTGTGAGTTCGATTCTTACTCGAGGAAATGAAATATTTTATATTTTCTGGAAATGAAGCACTAGCTAACTCAACACATATCGAGGCAAAATGTGGCGTTGAGTTCTACCACTCAACACATAATGCCTTCAGAAATCGCCGGAAAGTGGGAAGCGGAGTGTCTTTACACTATGCTGCTTCTGCCTACTCTAAACCCGCCCATGCTGCTACGAGATACAGCGTTAAGGAAAAGAAATTGTAATTATAGAGAGATATATATAATTTTAATTATAATATAACAGAATTTTACTCAAAATTAATTTCCTATAAGATATTCGCACCTATAACACAATTGTAAATGTTAAGGTGTCTGCCTCATCTCCGCCCGGACTCCGCTAGTGAATATTATTATTCCCAAGATATCTGAACTTCCACCTTGATGCACCCTAAACGTTTACTCTGAGAATATCACATATAATGTTTCTAAACGCCCATCGAATTTCAATTTTTATCTACAATTTACATAAACAAGGCTTTTTCCACTTTTTTTTTATATTTTTTTCTTGCTAGAGATATAGCCTTAAATAATCTCTATTACAGCGTACATCACTTATAAATAAATTATAAAAAATAACCTTCTTAGCGGAATACTAACGTAAATAGCACAGTAGGCAGAGAGAACCTGGCATCTTAGTGTTTTTTTTTTAATTTATTTCAACACATCTTAGTGTTGAGACTTTCCGTTTCCATTGAGAATTTTGTTACCAACTTTCAGCCGCTAAACGCGCTTCATCTCCTTACGAGAGCGAAGAAATAAAAATATAAAATAATTGTGGGAACCAGTGGGAACCTAATCTACAAGCGTTGCGCACAATCATTGCGCCACTTTATTACATTATAATTATAATACCAATTATAAGTCAATTATTATTTTTCGATACATATACATTTATCGTTAACTTTGAAGGTTTTCTAAACCTTCAAAGCCTTAAAAAATCTTCGTTAACAAAAGAAACACCATTCTATTATCACTAATGTACTAGTATCGATACTAGATTAAAAGATAACAGTTTAACAAATCCAACACCCAGCACATCATCATCCACATACTGTCCCCCCCCTCCATCCTCCCAGGAACGGCGCGTTTGTATAACAAAACACATCACAAGTCTACTAAAAGGATATGCATTCACTTACATCCTGCAGACTGCTGTCACGATCAAGCAACTCTACGAGGAACTACTTACTATATGATATATGCAACTATACTACGTCTTTCACATATTACATATACTATATTATTATGCTTTTATAAAGTAAAGTTCTTAGAATAAGTTTTGAGTTTGAGTAATGTGGAAAAATGCGACATTTTATAAAATTTCTAAGCTAATTCTAAGCTAAATTGAAATATTTCTAGTCGTGAAAGCTAATGAAATTGAATATTATATTTTTTAAAGAATAATAATGATATAGTTTGTATTTCACTCGATATATTGATAATAAAAACTAGTTGACATCAACTTCACGCTGTTTCCCGCAGACAGCAGGGTAGGCAGAGGGAACCTACTGTTAAGACACTTAAGTACATAAGACAGATTAACGACAAGAATTATAATTTTTGTGTCAAAAATAAATTTAAAAGCTCTTGGAATATAGCTGATCTTATTATGAAGATAGAATTGAGCCATCAAGTAAAACTCAAATAACCGATAGAGCTGAAATATTTCCTTACAATATCATCATATTTTACAAACTCAACGTGAATTAAAGTGTCAAGGCTTCTATAATAATCTTAGCCTTTCGATCAGTTCTTTTATATTATATACTTTTGTACTATATATGGGTCATAATCAGAAAAGTGGACATTTTCGAATTCGTAACGTAACTGATAAGTAACAATACTGATAATGTTTGTTACGAAACTGATGATATAAGGCATTATACACAACGAAATAATGATATTATATGAATAAAACTATTGTTTTTTTTTATTTAATGAGACACAGATCAAAATTTTAAAGATTCAATCGTTGAATTAACAGATTATAAATGTAAGAAGAAAACATAACAAAGTGACAATATTAACAATATAATAATGGTAGTTCGTAACGTAATAAACTTATATTTCTAGTTAGAGATCACAAAGTTAATGATAAAATTAAATTC
>JAKRZM010000100.1:236114-276973 GCA_036379175.1 Heliconius cydno galanthus
TTTCAATAGAGAGATGCGTTAAGCATGCTCATTTTGGGTGACATTTCCTAACAACAAACTTTGCAAATCGTTGCTTAGCAACGACGTTGTTATTAACATGGCGGAATAAATTGCTTGTCAAATTAATAAGTATTTTAATATATTGGTATTTTAATTATTATTATCGAAAATATTACAAATATGAGAAAAAAAAGTATCCTATGTTCATCCCGAGACTCTCAAGTATCTCTATATAAGTATTTTAACACAATTAAATTAGCGATTTGGCCCTGATTGCGTAAAAGACAGACAGACAGACAGACAGATAGACAGAGTTACTTTCGAATTTATAATATAGGTATGGATGTATGGATAATACATAGTAAGTTAGTAAACCTTAAAGATTTAATAATATAGATAAGACGAAGAATATTCGCATATACAAAGCCTTCCTTTCACTCTATTTACTAAGTAAAATGTCTACAATTTTACGAAGAGGCCTCCATTCTGAGTAATATTTTACAATTTATATCCTCGCGGGCAGATCCATCAGCAAAAAATATTATATTGTATAAAGTACAAATATTTTAAACGTGATCCTTTAACTAAAGGCACAAACTCGGCCAACGTTTTCTATAAAAAAAACATCATTTAAACCGCTTTTATATTTAAGCCTTTGCAGTGTGTCTTTATAAACTATCCAATAAAAATATTACGAGGCAACATTAAATCTTACTTTAATGAGTTAGTTAGAAGAAATTAAAATCTCGTTGCCATGTTTTTCTACCACGCTTACCAATCTAAGATCCTCTTTTTTTTCTATTTAGCTTTACGGTGTATACCGCACTTAACAGAGTAATCAAAAGGAACTTGGGAACCTAGTGTTTAGCCACTCCGTTCCTATTAAGAAACTTCGGTTCACCGCTTTCCGAGTTCAACGCAGTAAGAAAACATATTATCTTAACTACATATCAGACTAATAATCCTCGAAATTTCAGTTATGCTAAAATGACTTGGGTCGTGGGACCCTGGGATTAAAGGCTTCTATAATTTTGCTTAATGATATTGCTAACATATCAATGTTATAAATTGATCTTTAAAATAGTAGCAGAGTAGGCAGAGGGAACCTAGTGTTAAAACACTCTGTTCGTTTCCTCGAGTGGGAATCGAACCCACATCCTGTCGTGCTTATAGTCGTTAAACTTAATATAGCAAATATTTCATTTAAGTATATAAAAGAAACTACGTACGCCAAAAAAGAAAGACCGACATACACATATTACTTTGAAAGACAGTAAAAAGATTTAAAATAAGTTGAACAAAGCCATAGGTATATAAGCAAAAGAACTATTGCATTGCATTAGCATGTACATAAAAGCATATATACCACGTAATCATCACAAAAACATAAAGAAGCGGAGAGTGGACGCACGCATGGACCGTTTTATCAGATTATAGAAATTAAAACCCTTTCATGTTTGTGAATGCTAGATGCCTTTATGGAGCTTTCGCGAATCATACGCTTTTTGCTGGAAAAATATGCCACGATAGCTTTTCATACTTTTCTGTTTATTTTATATATATCTATGTATGAGGTATGTACTGAAAGAGATATTTTGAGGGTTGTTTTAAGGTTCCCTCACTGTTATATGATACTAAAATGCTATAGCTAATAACTAAGACATTGTTTTCTCCATCGTTTTCAGAGAATTTTGGATTAAAATATGTTTTTTGGATTAAATATTGAATGAATTGAAGGTATTTAGTATTCGAGTGTATATTTTTGAATTATTCTTATGTAGTGCCTACCTAGATTTTGTGCAATGGAAAAAAAAAATCATTCGGCATTATAAATCATTCTTTTATTAAGTAGGTATCATTTAAAAATACAGAACAACTGATGAATCTTTAAAATAATAATTAAAAACAAACTTTAAAATAATATACTTTTGAATAAAGCAGTAGGCTAGGCTAGGCGTAGCACCCCAGAACTTTTACTAACAAAAATTAAACCTGAAAAACAAACCTTTAAACAAATAGATTAGTTCGAAACAAAAATCACTGCCCTCTCCAGAAAATATCTCTAGATACAACAATGTAATTACTGTATATATTTAGATAAAACTTATCTAAACTTAAATAATACTAGGTACATAATTATTTAAACCTGTTCATATAATCTTATATCTTTTGAATTAAAATTAATTATATATTTTTTTAATATCACGCATCCTTCTTATTTGTGGGATAGTCAGAGAATTCAATAGTAGCATTTCATTCTTTAATAAACTACGCTTACTAATGAATTAATTTCCGTCATCTGGAACTTGTATCTTTTTGTAACAGCACGGAAAGACTTTATTCTCTTCTTTCTATCTTTTTTACAACGCCAAAGGCATTTTATACATAAAGACTCAACTTCTAACATAAGATATTTCTATATAAATACTGAAATGTTTATATTAGCCTTAACTTTTAACTCGTTGTCATAGTCATTAAATTCGATACATATACATATAATATGCATAATATAATAGAATGCTATATTAGATTAATATATATTTTTTCATATTTAAACTAGGAATAAACAGGTGAAATGGAAAACAAGATTTTTTTCATATCCGTATTTAAAAGACGAGAGACATCAAAGATTCCATTACGAAGGAATCCTTTCATAGATTTGAATAATGTATCATTTCGGAATTACAAAAACAAGACGTGATCGGCCTCCGAACACGTACAGCAGTAATGTGCCGTATTCTATATATATTGTAGGTGCATAGTATATTAGAAAATATAAATATATTCTGCCGATATATTAGAAATATGTATGGGAATATATTTATTGTGGGTAGTTCAGTAAAAGATATTTATATACTAACTTCAATCCATTGGTCAAAAGAAATAACTAAGGCCCGTATTTTTAAACCGCTCTCTCTTCTGAGACCGATCTTAAGATGCCGTTTTCATTCATAATATGGATTTCTCGACAAATTAACTATCCAACACAAAAATATTTTTTTTAATTCGAACCTGTAGTTCCTGAGATTAGCTCGCACAAATTCATTATTGAACCATATGATATTAGCATTCTGTAGGGGACTTTCCCTAACTTTCTCGAATATAATATAACTTTAGTACAGAAGCTAATAAGGTTTTGAAACTGAATTCTACTTCATTAATACACTTCTAAATTGATAATAATTATTAATTGTTGTAATATAAGATTATCGTGCGCTTAAGGCACCTGAATCTGATATATGTGCGTTTAAGTTGAAATTAAATATTTAAAATATTTCTGTAGTCGTCTTTTACGTGCAGCAAATGTTTAAGTGAAATAATAGGTTTAAATAAAATAGCAGCTTTATCATTTACATTTATAAAAAAATCAGGAGTTGAAAGAAAACATAGATTTGAATAAGTTTATTTTTTCTTAAACTTCAGGCTGTACACTGTATATAATAGTAATAGTTAAGACACTCTGTTCGCCACTTTCCGCCGAATTAGGCGAAGTAGAGTGGAGAAACTCAATGCCGGGATTTTGCGCACACAGCTAACCATAACTAATATGTTCAAGTAATTTACAATGAGGCCGTGGCACAGTGGCACGAGCGTGCGACTGTAACCAACAACCTGCATGGGTTCGATATTTAACATTTTTATTTCCTCTCGAGACATAACGAGGCAAAAGCGTGGTGTTGAGTTCCGACACTCATCATGCAATGTCTTCAGAATTCAGCGAAAAGTGGAGAACACTAGGTTCCCAGGTTCCCTCTGCCTACCCTGCTATACAGCGTGATACTTACAAAAATATATACAATAATTCATGTTGTTTTTCATTTGCCCGCTTCGCGACCTTTCATTACAATTTCATTGCTTAACAAGCTGTGCCAAAAATGAGTTTAGCCAAGCTTATTTGTGGTGCAATTTGTAATTTTGTACAAACGTTCCTAAACTGTAAAAAAAATAATATCTTTCGTAGTCGTATACGACTTTAATATACAAATATAAAATGTATCTTTTAAATTACACTTGACGTATTTATTTAATAATTTTAACATTTGTTACGAATTTCTATTTTCATTATGGTATCTCTTACCTTTTATTTTTAGCTACGAAGGGGGCCTAGTGTTAAGAAAGTCCACTCTCCACTTCCCACTGAATTCTGAAACCATTGCATGTTGATTGGTAGAACTCACCGCCGCGCTTTGCCTTGACACGCGCAGAAATGAAAGTATTAATTATTTTTTCCTCAAGTGAGAATCGAACCCATAACCTGTCGCTTTTACAGTCACACTCATCTGCTGCTACGACTGCCCTCAATTCCTCCTGGTAAGAAAATATGTAACAGCTATATTTAAAATCAAATGGTAGCCTTTAAGTTTGTTTGTTACTTAAAACTCAATGCTCGAATTTCCAGGCCCAGTAGCCATTTATAGGTCTGTCAGTAACGAATGTTTGTTATTCCATTTATATAATAAAATAACTTACTAAAAAACTAAAGAAAACTATTCTTATAAGCTTTTTTATAAAAAAAATACTTTCACTTAAATTCGATAACGACATTTCAAAGATAAAATATGAAGTAAAAATATACGACATATAACTTACTCCAACGAGGAGCTGTCACATCTGTATCGAACCGGTCGATCAGGTACCAGCGACATGTTTCTTTGTGTCGCGCAGATCAAAGAATTGGAAATATTATATACAATTTTTCCATTTCCATATTATATTCCATCGCGACTCTATAATAATAAATTTATCATTCGCCTATTTTCTGACAATGTAGAGAAATTTTCAAGAAGTTTTGTTTTGTGTTTTAATTTTTTTTCTTCTTTCGAATTGTTTTCCTATATATATATATATACAGTCTATAGCTACGAAATATATATATATTTCGTCACCTCTAGCGTAGTTCGACTATTTTGAGCAGTAAAGAACTTCGTGAAGGTTTCGTGGTACGGTGGCACAAGCATGAGACTATAAACTCTACGGTTATGGATTCGTTTCCCACTTGGGGAAACGAATTATTTTTGATTAATATTTTCATTTCTGCCATTCAACATGCAATGTATCGAAAANTCACCCCCTAAGGGTGCAAATAAGGGGTTGAAAGTTTGTATGGGAAAATTCTTAAATCGCCACCAATTTTTATAAAAGTTGATATTTAGACTCTTAAAAATATTTAATTGAACATATGTTTCATGGTTTTCTAGAATCACCCCCTAAGGGTGCAAATAAGGGGTTGAAAGTTTGTATGGAAAAATCTTTAAATCGCCACCGATTTTTATTAAAATTTGAAATTTAGACTCTTAAAAATATTTCATTGAACACACGTGTTATGGGTTATTAGAATTCACCCTTAAATACGCAAGCGAAGCTGCGCGCGTCCGCTAGTATATATATATATATATATATATATATATATATATATAAGAATATTTCCTGATATAAACATAGTTATTATATATTGGTACAGTTCGAAATATCTGTAAACGTACCAAATATATCCGTAGCTCTAGCGTAGTTCGACTATTTTGAGCAGTAAAGAACTTCGTGAAGGTTTCGTGGTGCGGTGGCACAAGCATGAGACTATAAACTCTACGGTTATGGGTTCGTTTCCCACTTGGGGAAACGAATTATTATTGATTAATATTTTCATTTCTCCGCTCTACTAAGAAGCCAAAGCGCGACATTGATTTCTGCCATTCAACATGCAATGTATCGAAAATTTAGCGGCATGTAGGTACGGAGTGTCTTAACACTACCTTCTCTCTGCGGCCCTGCTATATGCGCGAAACTGAAAAAATAAAATAATAAACGTCATTTCGCTTATGCTTAATTACACATGAATATAAAATGTTTATTGATTGTCAAAACATTTTTATTATAAAAATCTTTGGTTCACGAAGCTATATTAAAATTTTCATAGCCAAAAAACCTGTAACAGCTGTATAGAAATTTAATAGTAGTTAAAAATAACCGTATAACTTAATTGGCTGGCACTCTTGGATAGCCTCCAAGAATAGCGGATTCAAATCTTACTTCTTTTTGTATTCAGAAGAATAATAAAGTAAAAGTCTTAAAAGAAGATGTACATTTATAGTTCTCGTACAATATACGAAGTCATTGATAATAGGCTACCATTTAATTACTTTCTTTGAGTTAAATATAGAAAATGTATATAAGAATATATTTAAAACCTAATTTACAATATATTTAAAGTAGCATTTTTAAGTAGCTTTTAATATATTCAAAAGGGTATTTACATTAATGAAATATCTTTCGAGTTGCCATAAATAACGTTGATAGTGAGTTGGCAACTATTCAAACGGCGTGGGGTCATTATAGAAAATAATGTAATGACAATATCTATAGATAAATTTATAGTTATGGCTAGTTGTACAAGCGTTTGACTGCAAACACGACAGGTTGTGGGTTCGATTCCAAAAATGGGGAAAAATGGGGCGTTAAGCTACATCACTCAACACGCACTGCTCCTAAAATTCAGCGGAAAGTCCGAGACGGAATTATTTTAATGGGAACAGAGTGTTAGCACTAGGTTCCCAGAAACCCTCTGCCTAATCTGCTTTGTGCAGGATACAGCGTGCAGCGAAAAAAAATATATATATAATAGTTCAAAATCTCGAATTGCATTTCATTTCATGTTACTAATTTTAATATATGGTATTCTAATCATGGAGAATGGCAGTTCACACCATTGACGAAAGCATCAAAACACATGGAAAGCTTAACTCAAACAACACCCTAATATACCACTTTTTTTACGAAAAACCTTATAATACACTTATTTTATTATGGCTTTTATACAAAAAATCGTCAATTTCAAATATTAAAACTTATTTTCATAGCGTTCCATTCAACTGTACGATATCTGACAGCCACACTCGCGCTAAATGTTTTTTTAATTCAGGCTATATCACGTAATGGATGAATGTAACAATTTATCAAATAAAATTCATATTTTTAATCTATCGTATAGTTAATATTATATTTTTATTGGCTTTTTAATTATTCAATATTATTGTTGAAGCCTAGTGACTATAAACGCATCTGGTTGTTTGTTCGATTCCCACTCAAACTCAGGAAAATTAAATATTTAACATATTCATTTCCCCGATCTGGTTATGCCAAGGCGCGGCGTTGAACTCCGCCAGTCTCTCTGTCTACCCTGCAAAAAAACATCGATTTTCAACCGTAAATACAAATAAGACAATATACTATTAATTTCACAACATTTCTCAATTGTATCATCCCTCGTTATATTACAAAACTAACCTAATATGTAATTACACTCGCAAATACCAAATCAAAGAGGACCCATTCGTAAACAGTAATAGTTTTAAACGTCGGAAATTGCTTCATTGCGCCTGTGTTCGTAACGAGCTCAAACAGTCCGGCCGATTGGAGGCCTGGCGTGATCACCTGAACCTGAAACGAGGATGGGAATCTCGTTAATCGGCCTTAATACTTTTTCATTTTGTGAATTTGTATTTTACTATATGGTAGATAAGTGTATACGTTGTATATATGGTTAGTGGGAAATCGATTAATATTATATTATACTAGCGGACGCGCGCAGCTTCGCCTGCTTATTTGCACCCTTAGGGGTGAATTCTAATAAACCATGAAACATGTATTCAATGAAATATTTTTAAGAGTCTAAGTTTTAAATTTTATAAAAATCGGTGGCGGTTTAAAGATTTTTCCATACAAACTTTCAACCCCTATTTCACCCGTTTAGAATTAAAATTTTTCAAAATCCCTTCTTAGTGGATGTCCAGGTTACGAAAGTAAACATCTGTCCAAATTTCACGTTTCTATCATCAGCGGTTACGGCTGTGCGTGCGTCTTACCTCAGTCAGTGAGGACAAGTCCTTTTATAGATAACTACTTCAACTCAAAAAATCGATTGAACCTGTATATATTCTTTATTGCACATAGCAAAATACACAGAAATTTAAAAAAGGAAAAATTTAGTTGACAAGAGTGGGCTTATTTCTAAAAGAAACCTGTATAAGGCCAGCCAGTATAAGGTTGTCGTTGAGGACTCAATGATCTGTAAAAGGATTGATGCTTTGACTTTGCATAGGAACGTGTCCTCGCTGTGCGTTCTGTACCGCATTTATCATGGGAATGTGAAAGAACTGGTTGAACTCCACCATCTGGATACGTGGCACTCCACTACTGTGCGGTTTCGTAGGAACTTTCTTCACGTGTACCTCCAACAGTGTTTCCAGGTCGATACGACCTGAATACCTTCAAAAACTGCGTTTATCTCCACCTCAAAGGCCGGCAACGTAACTGTAGCTCCTCTGATGTTACACGGATTGTGGGCGACGATGATCTCTTACTCGCTGCTAGAATTTATAAACAATGAGAATATAAAAAAGTGTCAAATATATTTTTAAAACTAAAATTAATAAACATAAGAAATTTACTCTCCGCAAGTTCAAAGATGGACGTTGAAAAGCTAGCTTTTCTTTTCCTTGTAAATAATTAATATCCAAATCCAAATGGACCGATAATATTTGAGAAGAAAAGGTTTCCCAAGGTGTGCCTATTTTTTTACAGAATCTTGACCGTACTATAGAATGGCAAATGAGACAAAGGAAAGGTGTCCTATATTCTAGCAATATATTCTGTAATATTAGCATTTTCAGTGAAATTCAAATAGATTTTTCAAGTTCTGATCTGAATATCCAGTGACATTCAAGTAATTTTTCAATACAAGTTTTGAAAATATTTTTAGACTTCTGTAAAAAAAACGATTTACAATCCATTCAATGTACACTGAAATGGAATATTTTGAAAATAAGCTGTAAATTCAATAAATGTATGCAAAATACGCAAACTTAATTAAAGTATTAGTTGAAGTCGAAGAACATATATTGTTGCAAGGTAGCATTAACGGCTATAAGCACAGTGGTTGTGGGTTCGATCACCACTTAGGGGAAAAATTACGCGGCAAATCGTTTCTACATTTTACGCTTATTGTCAACATGTTCACTTTCAGTAACCTTTCTATTTTGCTACGTAATATACATTTTAAAAATCTATCTAATTTTATAATACGCACATGGTTCTAGGTGCTCGACACCAGAGCGAAGGAATAAAAATTTTAAATATTTATTTTCCTCTAGTGGACATCGAACTCACAACCTTTTAAATCACTTTTATGATTCTGCGCCACGACTGGCACACGAACCATATTGGAAAAACAACTATTCTAACATAAATAAACAATATAACGAAACATATTTAAAATTATAACCATCGTTATCGTTAACTGTGAAATATATACATACATACATTTCCAAAATTCACTTCTTCAATTTAATTAAAAATTACTTAAAACCTGTAGACATACTCGTAGCTATGGTACTTACTTACCTACACCTATATGGTGTTCTCATGTGCTATAAAACCTTTGTAGCTCGACGTAACCCACTCGTTCCGCCATCGCATTCGATTTTCCATGTTATTCACAAGTTTTTGGGACGCGATTTTTACTTTTAAAGCCACATTTCGTTCTATGCTGAATCCGTTCATATCCTCTGCTACGAGCTGAGGTGATTACTTGTATGTATGTATCGTACGTATTGGTATAGGAACTACATTTTAATATTGGGTTGCGAACTATGTTTTTCTGGAAAGCAGTTTGTATGGATGAGTGAAGGGTTATAGTACAAAATATATTCGTTTTGACGATTTTTGTTTCAAATTAAATACTAGTTCAAATTGTACAAAAGAATAATTGTAGAATAAAAAATAGAATTGTGGGATCTTGTTATTTGCAATTCTTTTATCTATTTTTGCATTTAAAATTCTTTTTTTTCCTTTATTTATTGTACGTTTGCAAAATGCAATGCAGGATCTAATTTGTTGATAGGATATAGAGCATTTTTTCCACTTCTATAATACAATTGCAATTGAAAACTCAGCTAATGACCATCTACCTACAAAGTATTATCTTTCGACTTATGAATTATTACGTTATATGACTAGATATATTAGTTTAGGCGTAAAAAGGGGGGGGACTGGGGTAGTACGGTCCCACCCCCGAATTTACCACAAAAAGTTGCATAAGATAATTCCGAGTTTTCGATTTTTTTTACTTTAGACGGAGAAAATATTAAGATTTTTATTTCGTAGATTAAGCACACGACTTCGATAGAATAATAAAATCACTTTCAAGTGACCACTGGCTGTATACATTATTTTTAATAATTTTCTTTGAACTTTAGTAAAAAAGAGAAAAAATATTTATTTATGCTTAAAAATTTGAATATTAAAAATGGTTAATAAAATATTTGTTTTATTAGACTTCTGCTATAGCATCCGGAATTCACTCAACTCTACCATACGTACCTACATGTAATTTATACGTACTTAGATACTTTTTCTTGGGTACCCCCTGGAGTTGATTAGTTTTTTTTTATTTTTAGAGTATATTTATTTGTAAACAGTCTGGGGTGGGCAAGAACTAGTCTAGTGTTCCCCTATTCCTACGCCCATGAATATATACAAAAAAAACGTTGCATTTGTAATCCAAAACTCCAAAACAAAAAAAAGAAAGACAAGAATTCATACATGATTCGCCACAAAAGTTTTAATAACAGGTGTGAGCACAAAGGCCGGACGCAGACAGCGCCGTACTTCATTCCCGGCAAACGAAACATTCATTTGCGCCGCCACGAACCGCGGCCGAAAATATTTGTGAACTTATACTCGTGTGTGTGTTTGTGTTGTTCGTTTGTTAGCGCATGTAAAACTCCGAAACAAGTGCCCCCATATTTGTCGGATACGTAAATAATGAACGAGTAATACGCTAGTTATGGGAACCACGCATTCCCAAAAAGAAAGCGGCAAATATTCGGAAGTACTTATTTGTTTTATTTCTCAGGAACCCCGATTACATAGATATGTCTTTCGTTTGGATATGCAAAAGGTCTTTTTGAAATCACAATGAAAATTACCATCCATTATCTAAATGGAAATGTGAAAACTGAATTGTATTTTTCGTAATTATGAAAAACAAAATATATACCTGGCTGTATTTTTGAGCATATTTCTAATATAATTATAGGAAAGCTAATGTCAGCTTATTTAGCTTTAGAATATATTGTCTATATCTTTTCTGTGTATCTTTATCTTTTCTGTAGGTACCTATAGTACTATAAATCAATACGTCGGTCAATAAGTCTAAATTTAGGATTTCTGAACTCTTTCGCACTATTTACTTTGGAAGAAAATAATTAAAAGTAAGAAAAAATCCTAAAATCAAATGTACGTAGCCATCTACACCACAACTACAACATCAGAGTAGCCACGACTAATTGACCGTACTGTACATATTTGTAGAAAATATTTGTTAAGAGAATATTATAGTAGGTAATGAAAAACCTTAGCAAAAGATAAAGAAATAATAAGGTTTTAACAGTCTAGTCAGCCTCGATATTAACCGATACAAAGGGATACCTTCCCCAGTATAAATAAACAAATAGTAGGTAAAACAGAAATGGTAATGGCGGTTTTTTAGCGAGGTCGGAAATGAGAAAGCGTTTAATAATGAGACCGTCATAAACGCTGCCGTTTCTTTTTTTTTATTTCGCTTCGCAGACCGATCTTTGTCTCCAGCTTTATGTTAACTAGAATCTACTCGGGAATTATATTTTACCTTAATATTTTATTAAATAGAACATTTTTTTCATAAATGAGGCCATTCGTGGCGCAGAAGCATAAGCGCGCGATTGGTCGTGGGTTTGATCCCCACTCGAGGAATTGAAATATTTATTTAAATTTATATTTTTATTTCTTCGCTCTAATATCGAGGCTCAGCGCGGCTGCAAGTGAGAAACAGAGTGTCTTAACACTAGGTTCCATCTGCCTACTCTCCTGTGTGCGGGATATAGCATGAAGAATTTATTAAATAGAACAATTTTTCATAATAGGTAATACTTACGCCCAATGTTAATAACCAATCCTAATCCAAAAATTGCTACCATAGATTGAAATAGACAGAGATGGAGGTAGGCATGCAGGTTAGTGATTGGATAGATATGTCGGACAGTACGAGATAGACGTTAACTGGAGATAGGAGATACATTATTAATATTGGGCGTTAGTCAAGTAGGTCATGTACCTGGACAGTTAGCGTAATCTACTAAGGCAAGAAACGAATTAATTACTTTTAATGTAATTGCAATTTTGTTTTAGCTGTCGATTACGACGCGGTAAAGAAAATAAGCAAAGTATCTTGAAGATATGGTATCTAGATCTAGTATACAAATATTTATTTTAAAGTAGGGTAAAGGTGCAAAATGATCCTCTTAAGAGAATGATCGTAGTTTACACGAGTTTATAAACTGGACACATAAAAAGGAAAGGAAAAAGATTTCGCCTATTTACAAACATTTCAGTTCCATCGAAAGGAATTCAACGCCGCTTCCTGTCTAATTACACTAGAAACACTTCTCTGTAATATAAATATTTCAAATATACAAACAATTTAAGTCCTCAACCATTGTTATTAAATAACAATATCGTCAAATCAACTATCTAAGAGACTATCTAGGTATAATGTACTTAAATAATTTATTCTTTTCTCAAAGAAATATTTCAAACCTTTAAAACAATAAATCTCAGGATTGTTATAGAATTATTGATTAACGAACCTGCACTCAAGATACATTGCAAATACAAGAGAACAATTACTTTAATTGGCTTCTGGAAGTTTGTATTTCTAATATTGAGCTCTTTTCCTTTGTTCTGCAATATAAGTGTTCAATTCGAATAAGCTATGCCTTCTCGTACTACTCGTTTATAATAAAATTGCAACTGGTCCGGTAAGGGGGGAGGGGGGGAAATAATTATTTAAATTTATATTTTCATTTCTTCGCTCTGGTGTCGAGGCAAAGCGCGGCGTTCAGTTCCGTCACTTCCGTCCTGGAGGCATACGCAATGCCTCCAGGATTTGGCGGAAATTTGAGTAGGGAACGGAGTGTCTTAACACTAAGTTTCCTCTGCCTACCCTGTGTGCGAGATATAGTTATACTATAAAAAAATTGTAGCCACCCATATTCTCAACGAAAGTCAACGCCGCACTTTGCCTCAATACCAGAACGAATAAATGAAAATTAAATACTTAATTTTTTCCAGTAGGAATCGAACCCGCAACCTGTCAATCATACTTTGTGCCCCTACGCCACGACTTTTCTCAAATTATTCTCTCCCTAAATAATTCTGTTTATAAAAATGGCAGAATGTTTGAAGAGAATAATATATTTTATTTCATATAAAATAATTGCCACTCCAATAAGCACGCATCGCCGTCTTATCGACAGGAAACGAAGAACGGAATTACATGTCAACATGTCTGTGTCTAGTAACGGAAACGAAAATGTAAATCTANGTGTTTAATTATATACGTTTAAGAGTCTGAATTTCAATTTTTATAAAAATTGGTGACGATTTAAAAAAACCTATACAAACTTTCAATCCCTTATTTGCACCCTTAGGGGGAGAATTCTAGAAAACGATGAAACACATGTTCAATTAAATACTTTTAAAAATCTAAATTTCAAATCTTATAAAAATCGGAGCCGATTTTAATTTTTTTCCATACAAACTTTGAACCCCTATTTCACCCCTTTAGGGTTAAAATTTTTCAAAATCCCTTCTTAGTGGATGTCCAGATTACGAAAGTAAACTTTTGTCCAAATTTAACGTTTCTACCATTAGCGGTTACGGCTGTGCGTGCGTCTTACCTCAGTCAGTGAGGACAAGTCCTTTTATATATATAGATAAAAGAAATATAAGTTCAATGTTTTGCCAAACATGCTGATTAACACTAGATTAGATAAGACATCTTTTATCCTTATTCATCTAACAAATTGTGCAAACAGGCAAAAGCAAAACTAAGGGGACACTAATCATTTCTAAACTAATTTTATTTTTTAATAGAATATTTATTACTTCAGAAATATTCTACATACTGCAATCAATGATTTTGTATATTAACTTATCAAATGTTTTCTATGAATAATTTATATAATTTTAATTTGAAAATAAATTTTATTTATTAATTTGAAATGTACATTCTCTTAGGCAAATCTTTTTTTACAAAATGAAAATGTAAAAATAATATCTAAATTGGACCATATGCCCAAAGTAATTAGAAAAAAAACACAAATGAAAAAAAATTGGTGATGGAAAAGATATATTTTTTCATTAATCCAGAAAGCGCCATCTATTAACGATAATCAGAATAACAAAACTGACAAATTTTGGTATGGTATGGTTCTTTATGATGTTCCGAGACAAATTTTAATATTTATTATTTTGACATAAGCATAATGGAACAACATCTTTGACGAAAAACATACTCCTTTTATTTAGTATCTTGATTAAATTTTCTCAGATCTGCTAATTCTACATTTAACACTTAGTTTACATACATTATTTAACTCTACAATAATAATAACATTTAATTATCTGTGACAATGTATAATAATGATAAAAATTTGCTATATGATCTTATCACTATACAATATAAAGTTTGAGTGTTTCCCTCAGCTTATTATAAAGGTTTTTAAATGTTCCCTCAGTTTATTATAGTTTTTCACAAAGGTCTACGTAGCCACAGTTGCGACAACAATAAATTAAACATCAATTTCCAAAGACCTCCTATCATGTTGGAACCCCAAGATATATGCACAATTCAAAATCTTTTGCTGCATTTTTCAAGATTCTCAAGCTCCATATCCTCAATTGCGGCTTGGCGAATAGCTGCATAATGTCATATCAAGATCATCTTCTCAGGAGACATTCTAGATAGTCATTCGTTATGTATTTTCATTGGATCAGTAAATTGGGCTGTTAGTATGTAAAATAATGCAGGGGCCGGCACTAAGGTTAAGTACCATAAATCTTTAAACCCCGTCAAAGAAATAATTCCATATGCATGCACTAACCAATGTCCTAAGACAATTATAAGGTTTCTCACATCTCTAATTGATGACGATACCAAGTTTTCTACAGTCTGGTAAGTTATTGTAGAGAAATGTGATGCTGATGTCATCATAGATATAATGATTATTATGTATGGAAATGCACAGTCTGCAAAGAAAAATAATTCTTATTTAGTTTTTTTAAGGAAGATATAAATGTTATTCTTAAAAGAATACATTTTTAAAGGTTTTTGGTAGCTAAGAACACACTGCATGTTGCCTATCAGAACAGGAAAATGAAAATGGTATATGCTTCTGAATAAGAATTAAATCCACAACCCCTGAGTGTGCAGTCAGTACCTATCCCACTATAGCACTAAGGCCTCCATAGAGAAGAAAAGAAACATATTAATAATTCATAGATATACCATGTGGGTGACGGGGGTACATTAGACTGCATGGTCATCTTAAATTCAAATTCTATAAAAAATATGATTTTGATCCAATTATGTAATATTAGTATTATTATTTAAAAAATCAAAAAACACTTACATATTAATCCAGCAGCAACAGTGTGTGTCAAAACAAGTATTGGATAAAAGTACAGAGCGCAATATATTGCTTTCCTGCCATTATTTACCTTATGCCATGCTAATAGAAATGGTCTTAATATCACTGTCATCACTAAACTAAATGCATATATTAAAAGGACTATTGTATATCTGAAAAAGAAATGTTTTAAAATATTAAATTTATTAAAACCTTGAGATATATTTTTTCCAAAGTTGTTGTTAGTTTCTTATTGTTTTCTGTTTTCACTAATTTCTCTATAAAATTTCTAAGCAACAGAATTTTTATTATTTTTTATTTTAATTGTTATCTATGATTAAGTACTACTAAAAAAGAAAATTAATTATTACATTTTGATGCAAGAAAATCAGAAGTACTTGGTCTTTGTGGCTGCATACAAGATAAAACAAACCTTAGACATTAAAATGAGGAGAAAATCTTCTAATAGCTGTAAAACAAGGACTAAAAATACAGTTCTTATGAGTTGAAAAAACTTACAATGGATAAACAGCTTCCTGTGTACAATGTAAAGTTTCTTTATAATCTGGTTGTGGATTATGCAGCAAAGTGTACCAATCGGACAAAGCCTTAGGAGTGCATATATGTAATGCAATCGAGCCTGTTGGAGGCAATACTAGTAATGCTGCTAATGTGCCTGTGGCCACTTCAATAAATGCTGAAATATGTTGAGTAGCTACTAAACCTCTACTGAAATGAAATAAAATGTTTGTTTTTATCATTTAACTATGGATTAATATCCTTTTCAGTTTTTTTTATTTATTGTAATGTAATAGTATAATATAATGAAGAAAGCTTTTACCGGTGTCCAAACGTTATATGCATGTCGATAAAGAACCAATGTAACACTAGTGGCAAGAGTACCATAAATCCAAGGTACTGCCAATCATATAAAGTGGGTTCATCAGAACATTCAACACAATAACTAGTATCATTTGTACGGAAGCCGCGGGGACAGGCACCGCATTCACTCCAAGAACTATCTTCTATCTCGGTTCTACCACAATACAAGCCTGGACACGTCCTTACAATAGACATGTTGATAATATAATATTTTATTCAAAACAAAAATGTAAGTCTATCACCGATGGCATTTACATTTTAATTTAAATGTCAAACATTTGACATATTATGATGTGTTTTTGACATTTATTTTACGTTTAGAAACAGAAAATTCGTTTATTTTACATTACGGCTCGATTACTATGGACGGAGAGATTATCTGTTCCTATTAAAAAACAATAAAAATATTTTGTGTGCACATTTAGTATTTTGAACATGACATGACACTTCAATAAACATGCGTTATAGTGTCCAAATTTATATCTCACAGCAAAATTTCAGCTTCACGCTCGAAACGCCATATATCAAGAAAAATTCAATTAAAAATTTCAGCTTTATACAGAGATTTTAAAAGGCATATTTTTTGGTTAAAAGTAACAATTTAAGGAGAACTGCTAATATTTATACAAATTAAATTTATATATCGTTTTAGTTTTTTGATAAATTACATTAAGAATTAAATAAAGTAGGCGTTATATTAGAAATCATATTTTATTTATTAAACTTAGAAAATGCAACATAACATTTTACACACAGAAAATAATCATTAATTAATAACTTATAAAGCTTTATATTTTCCTGATTTGTCAAATCTTTGCATTATACGAAGTCGAATACGTTTAATAATATACCGCAAGATGTAATAGGAACCAACCAGCAATATAATAGATGCTCCTAATAGAATGCTAATAATATCTAACAGGTAATATTTAAAGAAACTAACTCCAACTGCTCGAGCTCGTAAGTGTTTAGCACCACCATGACGAAGAACATACTCTGTCCACCAAACTGCATTTTCAGGACCCGATATTATGGGATCTACGACTAGATTATTCAATTTAGACATCGCTTTTTTGTATCTGAAACAGTTAATAATTACTTACTTACTTCTAATAAATATTTGAGTTCTGCAACTCAACGACTTTCATAGTCGGCGTACAGCGGGGAGCGGAGTGTCTTAGCACTAGGCTCTCTCGCTTGCCTTGCTACAAGCCGGATATTGCAGAAAAAAGGATATATATTAACATAATGCATCATATTATAAATAAGCATACTCACTTATCGTCGGTTACCACTGCTGTAACAACCTCTTTAACATTTTCTTTGTCTAAATAGTTAATATCTAATATTTCTCCTGCTCCCATTCTAGTAATCTCACCAATAAATACTTTTCTGGGTCTTACTACTGGAAGTCCAATTATTGGTACTTCATAAAATACAGCTTCTTCAAGTGACCGT
This sequence comes from Heliconius cydno galanthus, assembly GCA_036379175.1. Classification (NCBI taxonomy): domain Eukaryota; kingdom Metazoa; phylum Arthropoda; class Insecta; order Lepidoptera; family Nymphalidae; genus Heliconius; species Heliconius cydno. Next base: position 253,958 of record JAKRZM010000100.1, read on the forward strand.
GCACCACCATGTGTGATAAATGCTTTCACATTTGGATGAGCTGTAAATATTATTAAAATATTATACTAATCTATTATACAGAACGTAATCTCTCTTTTCTCACGCTTTACTGATTCAGATATATTAAGTATGAGATGATGGATATACTAATATCGGGCATCGTCAAGGAAAAAATGTAATGAAATCCATTAAAATCAAATTTAACACTTCAATATCATCAATAAATGAAATAGAAAATCTACAACAAATTATTTTTTTACTAATTCCGTATAATTATTTAAAATTACCTAAAATTTCCTGTTGGGGAAACCATACGTTAGTAATAATATTATCAGACTTGTTAATCATAGTAGCATTTCCAAATTTCCACAACACCAAAAACGGCAACTCTCTAAAGGCATCAGTTAAAGTTTGTAACACATTTGGAGACAAATGCTCTGGTTCCTGCAATGCGCCAAAGCTGAAGTAAACAGCTCCTTTTGTTGCCGAATCCAATATTGACTGAAGCTCCTGTAAATAGAGACTTTAATTATATACCCACTATTCAGCTTCACGCTGTATCCCGCATATAGCAAGCAAGGTAGGGGGAACCTAGTGTTAAGGTAATCTGTTCTCCACTTTCCGCCGAATTTTTGATTGACGCCGTGGTTGCCTCGGTACCAGAGCGATAAAATGAAAAGATTAATAAATAATAATTGATTTCTCCAATTTCTAGGAATCGAACCCACAACCGTCGGGATGCATGCACATGCATATGCTCTGCACCATGACGGCCTCTAATACTTACTACGATCATAACACAGTTTATTTATATTTGTACCTGAGGTAAACTAAAGCCTGGGTTAATATGCATACGGTCAACGTAAATAATGGCGGGAGGTGACGGCCTATTGCTTATTAAAATAGGATTGGCAGCTACTAATAACAAATCGATGTCATATTCAATCTCCTGCAGGGGCCTCTTAAGAGTAAATATCTTGTTAGCTGCTACTTCACTCAAAGGTAAGTAGCTATTATAATACTCATGTCTTGATTGGAAATAACGATTTAGTTCCACTAATTTCTGCCATCGAGTTATATTTCTGTAGTTGAGGGTGTTCACATCTGGATACAGTATAGGATGGATAGGCGATCCTTTTGATTCGTATTGATGTATTCTTCCACTAGAAGCCGTTATAGCAATGTGTGGCACTTGATATTTTTCAGCAACAGCATACAAAAGAGGGACATCTGCTTCTGTGATGACGAGATCAAATTTAACATTGGGGTTGATAAGAAGCGCGGTCACAGGTTTCGATTTCAATTGTGCCACAGCTAATTTTACGGAAAATTCGTTTATTTCCTTCATGCGAGGGTAATAGTCGTCGGTGTCCACCATAAGATTTTTGAATTCGTCCCAAAACAGCGCTGAATCTGTTCCTACGTTCAATTCTACAATTCTTTCCGATTCCGGATAAGCGATTTGGCCAGGATAAGGTGTCATTACAACAATGGAGTGCCCTTTTTGAGCGAGACGTGAAATAAACCCTCTATATACCATATGGTCAGAAAATGACAGACTAGAAAACAGAGCAAGAATTGATGCACTTCTAACTGAATGCAAAAAGTACACTAATAATAGCACTATATTTAATTTGGGAAACCCCATATTTGGGCACACTTTTTATGACCGTCCACTAGCAGAGTATGTTATAGAAAGAAATAAATTTAAATAATTTCACTTCAGTTACTCAACATAGTTCATCTGTACAAATATTTAATGTTAAATAATATTGGTAAGGTAAATAGTTTCGTTGAAATATGAATTTTATGATATAATTTATAGAGCCTTTATGTTATTGTTAAAGCATTACAAGGTCTTGAAAAGAAAATAGACTTTCAATAATGAAAATTAAACTAGTATTATGCAACCTCCAATCATAATGTATTATGTACGAGCAGGTTTTATGTATAAGAATATTCAATGATCATCGATTATTACATTATGAAATTCTTCAAATGTATAATCTTGACTATAAATAATTATCAGCGTCACGCTGTATACCGCACCCAGCTGGGTAGGCAGAGGAAATATAAACGTAAATAAATATTTCACTTCCTCGAGTGGGAATCGAACCTACAACCGTCGCGTTACAGTCACACCCTTGTGCCACTGCGTCACGACGGGCTCTAATTATCCGGATAAATAATCTCCACTCTCCACTCCTATTACATTGAGTGACTTACTGACGATGCGTAATATTCCTTGGGGAGCACTAAGATACATAGAGTTTCTCAAACTTTTTAAGTTAAATGGTTAGTATCAGCCCTCACGCACGAAGTTACAGAACAATTCGTAGAAAAATGCTTTATCGCTTCTTTTCCAAAGAAAGGAAATATAAACATTATTCTCTACTTCTCATTCTCTTTATTTCTGAATTTTCTCCTCTTTATTTTTTTATTCCTGATACTATTTTGAACAAATGCTCCACCTATAATACTCTATGCTCTATTTGTTGATCTTTCCCGTATCCATAGCAACCCCATTAAAAACATGAAATTGATGTGTAGATAGAAGCATTTTTAATAAAGTAACCTATAATTAGATTATAACATGAATAGTGAGGTGTCTAATTATTCAGTTGTTGGGCGTATAGGAGAGGGGGCTCATGGCCTAGTGTTTAAAGCTAAACACCTGCCCACAGGAAGAGAAGTCGCTTTGAAGAAGATCCTAATAAAAAATATTGAAGACGGCATTCCCGTTAATGTTATGCGAGAAATCAAAGCTTTGCAACTACTTCGGTGTAAATATGTTAGTTAAAGTTAGTTTTCTCTTTTCTTTTAGAGGCCAGTCGTAGCCAGCGTTGCCAAATATTTCGACGATTTTGAACCCAAAATTTAAATATCCCGAGCGGGAGGGACCATGTCTGTCCTTGAATTATTCCACCAACTTTGAGTATCCTTTTTTAATTGCTTAAGTTTTCAGACAATTACAATGAAAATTTTAATGTAGGTTTATTCATTATTAACGATTATTTATTTAATAACCAAGACCTCTTCTCTTACACCTCCTGAAAATGAGAGTAGAACCTACATCCATGGTGTTTGGTTAAACACTTATAATTGCCCCGTGATGGTAACATTCCTTTACAGTTATTTAAATTAAAAATACTTATATAAATATGTTTGTTTGTTTTTCAGGTAATAAAACTCTACGACATGTTCCCTCGTGGAATGAGTCTGGTGTTAGTTTTGGAATACATGAACTCAGGACTTTGGGATATGCTGCATCACAACCAACAGGAACTAACGTTGCCTCGAGTCAAGAGTTACGTGCAAATGTTGTTGAAGGGAACACGGTACATGCACGCCCATTACGTTATGCACAGGGTAGTATTAGATAACAAAGTTATAATTTTAAACTTAAAAAATAGGGTACGTTAAGGTAGGCAGAGGGAACCTAGTGTTAAGACACTCCGTTCTCTACTTTCGCCGAATTGTTCGAGGCATTGCCTGGGTGCCAGAGCGGAGAAATGAAAATATTAATAAATAATAAATAATTTTTCCAATTGAGGATTGAACCCACATTCGTTACTTTACTCAAACCATTTAGTTAAGATACCTACTTACGAATTGGTACTCTGGTAAGTACGATCAGGGAATATGAAAAGGAAGAACGAATGAAAGCCATGTTATTCTGATTTCCGTGCTTTAGTAAGCGCGTTGTCGAGTTCTACCTACCACTCAATACAGAATATCTTGGAATTGAGCGTTATGTCCAGAACTGGTTATCTTAAAACTACTTCATTTTTATCTAGTCTGCTATATGAGGGATATGTATGGAACTGATATTCTGGATCTATTTTTATGTAAAAGGGTTTTGGATATAATAGGTAGGGTAGGTTATAAACTTGGTTCAAGTTTAAAAACTTAAAAAACTATGTAATATTGAAAATTTTAGGACTTAAAACCTGCAAATCTGTTGATAAATCATGAAGGAATACTGAAAATAGCGGACCTGGGACTGGCGCGTCTTTATTGGCCTGATGGAGGCAGACCTTATTCTCATCAAGTGGCTACACGGTATTTTATTTTAAAATTACGAACTATTAATAAATATGGCTATCAATAATCATATTTATTTAAAAAAAAAACTATATTATATTTGATTCCGCCATTCGTTTAAATATTTCTCCTCTTAGTCACCTCACAATTCTGGAGACTCGAATTCGGAGATTTCGCGTTGAGTAGCGGAGCTAAACGCCGCGGTTTGCTTCGATACCAGAGCAAAGAAACGAAAATATTAAATATTTCGTTCAAGTGGGAATCGAACCTTCAACGTGTCGTGTTTACAGACCCCCTGCGCCACGACTGCCCTCAAATAAATTATAGGACAATATATTTATAAAATATGGTAGATAATACTTACATATACAAGTAAATAACTTTTCAGCTGGTATAGAGCACCAGAGTTACTATACGGAGCCAGATATTATAGTGAAAAGGTTGACATTTGGGCAGTTGGATGTATTATAGCTGAAATGATCACGAAACAACCACTATTCGCTGTGAGTGTAGTGTCTAGTTGTTATTAAAATGTAAATGTTATATATATTTGATAGTAAACAAAAAAAAACGTAGTGTCTCATCAAAAATATAAATATGAAATTAGAGCCAAGAACACTATTAAGTAATGCATCCTTCCCGACTTCACCGACAAAAGAATGGGAGGTCAATATAATGGGTGACGTGTTCTATGTTCACTCGGAATAAAATTCAACCTCTGAATTTTATTCGACAAATTGTTATTTATAAGCTTTTTTATATTAATAAATATTATTGGATTTGGTGCCTGATGGTAGAAAATAAACAAGTCAACAAAATTTCCTCAAATTGGAAATGAACCTACAACCTGTCTCGTTTAGTCACACGCCTGTGCTCCCGCGCCAAAACTGGTCTATGGCTTATTTTATATATCCTAAATGACTATATATATTTAATATTATCATCAAGTAACTATACTCTCGAATCTCGATAACTAATCGAATTTGCCTGTGGGATGACATGTTTATAAAATCAATCAACATTTTAAATCAAATCAAAAAATCAAATCAGCTTCACACTGTATCCCGCACGCAGCAGGGTAGGCAGAGGGAACGAGTGTTAAGACACACCGTTTCCCACTTTCTGCCGAATTCTGGAGGCATTGGCAGAACTCAACGCCGCGCTTTACCTCGACACCAGAGCGAAGAAATGAAAATATAAACTTTCTTAACTAGATTTTTATCAACATTATATGTATACTGTTTGTATAGCTCATATCCAATTATTCTTTATACAGGGTGAATCAGATATTGAACAATTGGCTATAGTGTTACAACGGCTGGGCACCCCAACTGAAGGCACCTGGCCAAAACACTCTGAACTTCCCGATTACCATAAAATAACATTTCCGGAGTCGCCACCTATGCCCTGGACAGATCTGCTGCCAGGAGTGGACCCTGATGCTGTTCATCTAATAAAATCTTTTATTCTTTATGACACCCAAAAAAGAATATCAGCTAAAGAGGTTACAATGTTATTTATTTTTCAAATACTCTTTTAAGCCAATAGTTTTTAAAAACTGCCATAAATTTAAATTTATTTATATGAAAAAAATACTTTAATTATATGGTGATATTTTTTTGCTTGTCGGTGTATCCAGCACTCAGGGTAGGCAGAGGGAACCTAGTGTTAGAACACTCCGTTCCTATACACTTACGTTCCCGCTTTTCGCCGAATTCGACAGATAGAATTAAACTTTTATTCTATTTTTACAGGCATTAAAACATCCTTGGTTCAAAACGAGACCATTGCCAACATCATTAGAAGAAATGCCAAAACCAAATGTAAATAAATTAAAATGAAGCATTATAATATTTTTAAAAAAATACCATATAGTTTATTTGAAATTTTATTCCCTCGAAATCATTATTTCTTATTTAAGGCGTAGCTACATATTTATATGATAATATTCATAACAGTTGTACTTTATGTCTACGTTTTGTATATATAAATATATATATACTTAAACGTTTAATAATAAAAAGAACCCACAGTTTTCCACCCAAATCCTAAATTAATTCTACGGAAAACGGGGAATGCAGTTTCTTAACACTAGGTTCCCTCCTTGCTGTGTGCGATATACAGAGTGAGGCTAAAAAAATGCTGTATCCGTCAGCAGCTTCATATTTATTAATTTACTTAGTTAGAACTAAAAAAATATTTACAAATACTCTAACTTGTAATTGCAAATATTTAAAGTCACATCTTTATCAGTGTTTTTCTTTTTATTATTTCACGTGCCAACTTATTAATTATTATACATATCGTATACAAACAACGGTTAAAAGTAAATAATAACCAAGATCTTACAAAATACAGCCTAAGGAAGAACTCTGATTATAAAAAAAATATATAAGAATAAAACGTAAATTAAATATAAAGCAATATTTTTTTATGATATTGAACATCAGAGATCCCTTTAGGATGTATCGTTTAGGATTTTTAAGGTGCATGCTTTATTAAGAATCAAAAAAATCAATCGACACTATCCTATAAATAAATAACCATTTAAAATGCAAAGAAAATATGTCTATTATATAAGAGATCAAATAACGCATTCATGCTTGAAATTGTACCATCCTTTTCATCCTTAAACCAAAATAAAAAAAAACTATTGCCTTCATAGTGAAACTTCTTAGGTTTATAAATTTGCTAAGAACGATAAAAAAAAATTGTGATACAAAGATAATGATTATTTTTTTTAATTTCATTTAATTTTTTAATGATACAAGAAAAAAAAAATATTGAGTTGTTCCTCTCAAAATAAATTGATGTGAAAAATTAAATCAACAATAATATGTCCGAGACGATATCATTCAAGTATTACAACACGCCGGTTTCGATTATTACTAATTTTAAAAAATACAGTACCAAAACGATTGCAAGGAGGAAGGAGGTAAAAGGAGGAGGCTCCCTAAGGAGGTCAAAGTAGTGCCTGGGTCTTGCGACCCAAGCATANGAAAAAAAAAATATTGAGTTGTTCCTCTCAAATTAAATTGATGTGAAAAATTAAATCAACAATAATATGTCCGAGACGATTTCATTCAAGTATTACAACACGCCGGTTTCGATTATTATTACTAATTTTAAAAAATACAGTACCAAAACGATTGCAAGGAGGAAGGAGGTAAAAGGAGGAGGCTCCCTAAGGAGGTCAAAGTAGTGCCTGGGTCTTGCGACCCAAGCATAGGTTACTAAGGGGGATCCCCCTTAAATTAAATTTTAAAAAATCACACATTTAAGGCTCACTTTCACTGTCGGGCTCCTGTAAACACCGTAGATAAGCTCACATACATTCAATTAGTGCTGCCCTTGAAATAAGAGGGATTCCCCTTAAAGCTAAAACAAGTTATAAAAAAAACAATATAACGTAACCCGTTAGAAAACCCCGTTTTTATTCCTTACTCGAGCGTTTTCCACTTACACTTCTTACCTTCCCGTACACAATACTTGAACTAATTCAAGGCTTTTTTTTTAAATTAGTTTAATTAAATTTAAATTTTTGATTAAATTATTTAATTTTATTAATTTTGAATACAAATAAATTGATAAATTATTACAATATTTTATGGTCTTTTTTCCAACCACTCGCTTTATATACATTTCATAGTAAAATATTACCGAAATTGATCTAAAAAAAATATAACAATCAATGCTGTAATGTTGAACTAAAGTATTGTGTAGCATATACACAAAAAAATACTTAAACATAATTGATGTAATATTTTTACTCTTTCTTATATGTTCATATATTTACCACTAACAAGAATTAACTTTAAAAAATAAGTATTAGACACTTATAAATTTATTTACAACATATACATTACTCTATAAGAGCAGGCTATACAACCTCTGGCACGAGGTTTTTCATGCAATTTTAACCTAAATAAATTATAATATAATCATTATACATTATCATACATTAAGCTGAATTAGCTAAAATAGACAATTTAAACACAAGTATTTAAAAAATTTATTTGTGACTGTCCGCCTTTACCCAAGTAAGCCTAGCACAGTCCACTATACTACATAGTACCAGAAAAACTATTTTAAATATTTTTTTAGAAGTCTTTATATAGACTCAAATTGAATTATATCGTTAATATGAAAATAAAAATAAAATTATTTTTTATGTGCATAATACTTTTTTTAATTTAAGATGAATTTATTTTTATATTGTTTTAATTATAAAATTAAATACTAAATTTTATTTTAATCTTGTTTTTAGTTGTAACACCAGGTATAATAAATATTTTTATGTATTTTTTTCCTCTTCATGTAGACTATAGTCAAAACCAATATGAAACTTATTATTATTTGTACGTGAGGTGAGATGGGAAATACCTTAATATAGTATAAGTAATTATTTAAAAGAAACCCAACTTAACCCAACTCAAAATTTCTTGCAAAATTCTGATTTTACTAAAGATTTTGAATTAGGTTAGTTTATTTCTCAGATGAAAATTATCTATGTAGAATTTATTTAATTTAATTATTTCACTATTAATAACTATTTTACTGAAACTATACTTTCATATTTCCTAAATTTATTAAATTTTGTAATATATAGTATTAATTAGTAAGCTCATTTAAATTATCTACAATGGTAAGCTTATTATTTATTAATATTATATTAATTTCACTTTTTTACGTTTTTTTACAATGTATAGGGAAAAAAAATTGCTTATGATATAAAAATATGGTCTGTTATAGTTAACTTGAGCTCTTAATGAATTTTATTAAACATCAATACATTTTTTATCGATAATTGTTTCAAAACTAAACTTCTTGTCAACGAAAGGCGTATTGAGTTTGTAGAACTTTATGTATTTAGCATCTACAAGCCCACAATCATTGATATGAATATTTATTTTAATAAATTTATAAAGACGTCAGCTATATAGCCGAGATATTGTAAAGAATTTTACAATAATAGTTTCCAGTCCTTGTGGCAATTCACACAACAAACAAAAACTTTACGAAAATGGGATCTACGGACAAAAGCGGCGTTGAGTTCCGCCACTCAACACCTAATGCCAGAATTTAGATGAAAGTGGGGAACAGAAGTGTCTTAACGGAAAAGTAGTGTCTTAACACTAGCCTCTGCCAGCCCTGCTAGTTCCAGTGTTTTCTACGTCTACAGGATAGAATAGAAGCAGAATCGTCTCTTATTAATAGTTCGTCTCATCACGATTCACTTCAAACACACAAAATCAGATTTAGATATTGAACTAATAACAATAATAGTGTTAATTGAACACTAATCACTGATTCACAAAGCTCGCAAATTTAACCATGAGTTACAACTAAACAAGCGTACTATCTAGTTGCGTATCCATCCAGCAGACTGCAGGTAGTGGCGGATGGTCAGGTCGAGGTCGCCTTCAGCGGGACGACGGAGCAGGATGCCCTTCATCGTCACGTACTGGGTGGGTGGTAGGTTTAGTGCGTTGCATAGCTGTGGAATGAGAAATGATTATTATACAATATGGTACATTACCACCCTGAAGTCAGTTATAGTTACAGACGGCTGTGCAGATTTGATTTTATTTTTTACAAATTTTTTCTTACTTTTAATTATTTTCTTCCTTAAATAATTTCGACCGTACTATAAGTATAAAATTTCATTATAATTTTAACGACTGACAATTGGAATATTGTAAACGCATCGCTCTGGTAACGAGGCCAATCGAGTCCCGTCACTCAACATGCAATGCCTCCAGAATACGGCGGAAAGTGGAGAGTGGAGTATCTTAACGCTAGATCCCCTCTGCCTACCCTGCTGTGTGCGGGATACAGCATGAAGCTAATTTGATTTGATAATATAAAACGCAGTGTATCAGAGTACTGTAGTATAGTGTATAGTGTACCTGTATCTCGTTAGTGTTCAGCAGGCGAGCGCGCGTCAAGCATGCGGCGCTGCTGCAGCTGCTTCTGGAGCATCCACATGCGGTACTTGCGTCCCGTGTGCACTTTGGGCTGGTGGAACTTGAGCCGCTTTCTCCGTCTCTGTTAACAAATATCAATATATAAATATCGATGGTTCCCAGGGAAAGTAGTGACAGTGAAAACTGCCAATTTTCAGCCAAAAAACAATTATTATGCATAATTTTCAAGAATAGTAGTCTACTACTCAAGTTAACTTCCTTTATGAATCGAAGCTGGCAATTCCTATTATTTATAACTACATATACAAAAAACATCTGATTTGCCGGTTTCGATATTTTTCGTTAGTTAATGCCAGGAATACTAGGAATTAATATTGTGGTATATGCTAAAGAACATTTGCAGAACAATCTGACACTTAAATATATCCAAACGTCGTAAATACGTACTATATATACTATAATCATCAGAATATTCTAATACTATAGCAACTTTGCAGCAGCCTAATCTTTAATAGTGCCAATTAAATGAAATTTTACTGTAATTAATTGACGATCTGGCAGACAAGACTATACCCTGCTTTTTAGAAAAAATACCTTTTTCTTAGCTGCTGCGTGTTGGTCGGCGTTGACTCTTTTGTCTGGTGAGTGTCCAGGCACCCACTGCTGCCCTGGCGAATACAACCGTTATACGAGATCAAACCAACAACACGATTTTAACATACTGTATATAAATATTTATTGTTGTCTATTGAGAGACCAATGAAATTACGTTTTTTTAAATTTCCATTGTATCCCGCATATAGCAAGGTATGCAGAAGGAACCTAGTATTCAGAGTAGAATTAAGTAGAGAGTAGACACTCCGTTTCCGACTTTCCGCCTAAATACACTGTTTTGTTACGAACAAGGAAATTAAAATAATAAATCAATCACCATCACGTTTACAGATGCTACAATTAATTAAATAATATTATGGTCTTAAGTTAAATTACTGGACACACAAATATCGATAGGGTAAAAGTAATTTTCAACGCTATACAAAATCAAACCAACAATGATTGTAATACATTGTATCCAAATTTTACAATTGTGTTTATCAAGAGACCAATTAAGTTATGCATTCGTTCAATCATTTTCATACTATAGTCGATACCGATTTCGTTAAATTATGAAACATACAACTATCGATACTATAAAGGTAATATTATTATTCAACTGTCATTTTTAATAGCATTGACAGATAATTAAAATAGTAATATAACAGTAATCATGACTTATTTTGGATATGGGCTCAAATTTAAATTGATGAAATCATTTTATATGTTTCTTGAGACAGATCACGGTGTTGACTTCTACCAAACAACACAACTCTCTCTAAATGAAATGTGGACAGTTACTTTTGTCATATAATATAGTTTATAATCTATTCCTTATACCGTCACATGCTTCTACTAATATGTTTCAACACGTTCATGCAAAACCAATGAACTACAGTATAAAAATCCATATTACAAAATATTTAGGTAGATTATTACTTAAAATCCTTCAAACATCGCGAAAGCGTAAGCAAATGAACGAACTCAAATGAACCATGAACCATGCACCAAAGTGTAATGGTCACAAAATTAAATAATAAATAACGAACACAAACAAACATATTAAAAAAGAAAACATAATTACATGATGTAAACATAGAAATATATAATGAATATGTAAATGAAATGTATGTTGTAGTATGCAATACTATTCAAAAGTGTGAACATGTTAAACAGTTTTATTGAAAATTCTCAATATCAGATAGTACATATTTTTATTTTCTATTAATAACGTATACGCAAAATTATTTAATAACATAACGTAATTTTTAAAGGTCTTTAACGCTTCCTACCCTCACCTAAATTCGTACACATCTTTTTGTATCTTTTTCTCCTTCCTAAATATAATGAGTACCCCAAATTACAATTTCTACAAAGTTAAAATTAACAGTTATGTTATAATGCTGTCCATTTTGTACTAATAGAAAAAGTACGTACGATACAGTCAAATGTTTAAAAAAAATTACCACTGCCACTTTGCCACCATTAGTATTTGGATTGTAAAAATTTTAAAAAATTATATGGAACGCGTTGTTCCCGCCCTTAAAACACGTCGTAATATTTTATGAGACTTTTTGTGAAATAATGTACTTGAACACCCTTGGCTTTCAACCTTTTCTAGGTAAGAGACTACTTTTATACTAATATTGTAATCAGAGAACTACATGCATAGTAGTATAAAAAAATAACTGAAATAATCTAACTGCGTATCTTGCACCGTCCTGAAGTTATCTGTAGGTTCGTAACCATTAAGCAAGACGTGATTTTAGGATCTTACTTTTACTTTTTAAAAAAAATATTAACAATTCCAATTTTAAGGCGATCACGACTTGACGACCGTAATATACGTTCACTAAAAGATCAACCTGCCTATTAAATTTCAAAATCGAAAAGATACCCGTAAGAATCGAGAAAAAAAAGAGTAACTGTCAAAACATGACAAGAAAGCATAGCACAAGCGTGTACCAGGGCGCGCCTCACGCTCACGTCGTAGTGCGGTCTCCGAAGCGCCGCGTGCTGGTCGTAGTGGGCGCACTCCTCGAGGCGAGCGACGCCCGCCAGCCGGTAGCGGTGCAGCTCCGCGAGGCGCACGCGCAGCTCGCGCTCGCGCCACAGCCCCGCGCCCACCGCCGCCGCCTCCGTGCACCCGTAGAACTGCGCCGTCCAGCGGAGGCGGTCGGTGAACTCTCTGGGATTTAGAAGATGTTAGTCATTGTTAATGTTTTTTTAAGTTCACACTATATCCTGTACATAGCGAGGTATGCAGAGAGAATCTGATAACCTAATAATAAGATAGATCTTTCCCCCAAATAAGGAGGCATTGCATGAATTGTGCGAAAATTGCAAGTTACCTGAGTGAGAATTATCAATGTAATAGATTTTCCCAGTAATGGATTTTCTCATTTATCTGACAGACTGCTAGACAGCAATCAGTTTATATTGACAGATAATAGTGAATCCTTATAATACAAATTTCCACTATATTATTTATAAAGGTAAAAAACAGTACTGTACTTACTTCTTTTCTTTGGCGAGTTTTCCTAATGTCTTTTGTTTATTTCTCTGGTTATTGAAAAACACTGACACTAATTGATAATCACGAACTAGACGTTTCCTCCTTGTTCTCTCACGGAGTCTCCTTGTGTAAATGTCTACTTGAGAGAGCTTTAAGGCTGCAAAATACATTTTTTATTACTATTAAGTATTTTTTTATTGTTTGTTTAGCCTCACCCACCACAGAGAACATCGTGTCATGACACTTCATTCTCCAGTCTGTTCCAAATACAAGCTTTATGAAGAAAATTATAGAACTTAACACATATATTTTGTCTTATGGGAGCAGACAAATGAGAATAACTCTAAAAGTTATAAAAACACATTTTTTTTAATTAACAAGTAATAAATTTAAATTTAAGTATTCATTAATATAAATAATATAATTGAGGTTGTTGTAGTGCAAAGGCACAAGGGTGATACAGTAACGCAACTGTTGTGGCGCCGATCTCCACTCAGGGAAATGAAATTATTTATTAAAAATTTTATTTGTTAGCTTTGGCATCAAGGCATGGCATTGAGTTTCAACACGTAAAGCCTCAAAAAAAGTGGCAGAAAGTGGGAAACGGAGTATCTTAACACTAAGTTCTCTCTTACCTATCTTGTATATGCAGGATAGTGCCAAGCTGATTCTTAAATGATATAGCAATTTCACTTACCAACATCTAACTCATCATCTTCAGGATTGAGTGACAATGTGGATATTAATTGTTCAGCTTCATGGTCATGTTCCTTTGACAAAACAAAATATTATTTAGGTATTAAATTGTATACAATTTCATAATTTTTATTTTTTAATTAAAATTTTCTTAATTTTATTTGGAGAATATTTATACTGTCACAGTGGTCACAGTGACATTAATAGCTTCAATTCTTACTCTTTGATCTGGTAAGCAAAGTATGGCATTGAATTCTAAGTAAAGGTATCAAGAACAGCATGGACATTGAGAATGGAGTTTTAAAACTAGGACATGCTATATGTGAGTGACAGTGGGATATGCTATATGTAGGTGACAGTGTCCATCTATAAATATATTAATGTCATAATGCTTACCCTTTCAAAATCATCCCTGTTAGACATATAACCAAGTTGAGAAGCTTCATCGGAACTAATAGCTAAGGGGGGTAAACGGGACACTGCACTTGGACTAAGAGGCCCTTCATCTTTATCTGCACAATGTAATGAAGGACGACTGGTACTTTCTACATTGCCCCATGTTGCCCTTCCTATACTACCTTCTAGATACCTTGTTATGTATTCATCTTTTGCCTCTGCATAAATTGAAATCACATTATTTTCATATAAATAAATATGCATATATTGAAATTAAGAGGTAACAACAAAACCGACTAATTTTACAAACTGAAGTAGAATAAAATAGTTTATTTACCTTCAGGGGTTCTAGTTTCTATATGTTTAGCAATATCTTCCCAATTGCCAAAACCAAATTGTTCTATAGCATCTAATAATCTGACTTCTTCATTAGCAGACCAACTTGCTCGACTTATAAATATTCCAAACGCACCAGAGTCCTTAAAGTACATAAATCTTAGAATAACTATTATCTTTACCTGAATAATATATATTACAAACTAAATCAAAAATAGGTTTACCATAAATTGATAGGAATGATCATTCTTATGAGATCCAATTTCAGCACCAAGAGAAAAACACTGAAAAAAATTATATGAAGTTACAAATACGCACATAATTTGAAATTTGCGCCAAAACTATAAACATAGTGTCAATGATGCGTCTATACCTGCAAACAAATATCAAAGTCTTTACATTCTGAGCATCTTACACGAACGCCATTGATTTCCTCCTGGCAATATGTACAATTATATTTAGCGTACAAATCTGAAAACGACATTATAATAACTAAACTACACAACGATCGTGCGTTGGCAAATTTGGCAGTTTTGCTTTAACTACACAGTGGCCATATTTTATCATAGACATAATCCATAGTGTAGAATACAGATAAAAAAAATAGTACAATAAACGCGGGCATATATTTTGTTTTAATTTTTTTTTTTTCAGCATGTAAAAGCTCTTAAAATTTAAATTGTAAATCTATAATATTAATTTTTATTATTAATTTTGCCCCTAACATAAAATTGTACTAATACTATGACAACTAAATTGAAATATTTTATTTAACTTTTGTTAAAACTAAAACTCAGCACAGTACTCAATAGTATCTCAGTAGAATTTTGTCTTTACCCCTTCACGATTAACTATATTATCAGTGTATATTGTTAATCCAAAATTTCACATTTTAATTTGCCATATCTCTGAATAGAAAACAGAAGTATATTTGGTTCGGTCTGCCTATTTCGTGACACTGGATATATATAAAACAAGGTATGCACATCAAACTTTTTTAAATTTATTTTAATATGTATTTTTTATTTAACAGCACTTTATTCGTATTTCAGTTAAGATATTTTTTTTATTTACTATAATAAAATAAGTATAAAAGTAAATTACATAGCCATTATTATGTATTGATATTTATTTCTTAGTACCATAGGAGGGTAGTTTTGGCTTGTATGATTCAACTTTATTATTGCTTATGAGTTTTCAGAGCATCTATGTATGTCAAATCGAATGTCAATTGTCAAATGTCAATTGGTTAAATACCAATATTTTTGTTGCAATTTTTCGTGGTGTAGATACAGATGAATGATTTATACGTTTTTAAAGTCAGTAACGTTTCACTTATTTTAATTCACAATAACATTAAATCATTATAAATATTACATTTATTATTAAATAAGCTTGTGACCGTGTATTGTGTAAGTGTGCTATATAATGTGATAGTTGGTCGTTCGAAATCTTCCTGTCTTAAGCAGTAATATCTGCTTGTGATCATGAAATCTAGTAAAAGAAGACTTCAAGCGCTTACTGAAGGTTCTGATGGGCTACCTAACTATCTTAAAATGGAAGATTCAGAAACATCCATTCCACCTGTTTTTAGATCTAGGCTACATGAACTATTTTCGCAAATAGAAAAAGAATTTGACCTTTTGTACACAGAAAATCTGAACTGTAAGTAAAAATAATTGTTTTTTTTGTTAAAGTAATTATTTTAAGATTTAAAAACAAACATGTAGGATTAATTATTTTACAGTGCAAGAAAAAATTGATATTCTTAGTGAAAAATTAGAAAGGGAAAGCTATGGAGGAGAAAGACAAAATGTAGACTATATAGAATTTGAAACTGGGAAGAATTCAAAAGTTAAATGTAAGTATATTTATTTTTAAAATATTAAATCTTATAAGATTCCATTCAAGCTATTCCCTATTAATTAATGACCTTAATTTCAACAGTAACTCAAAGCAACTCACAAAAAGTTAAAACAAGTCATAAGTTGAAGGTCCAGACCAGCAAAATAGTATCTAGTTTTAAGGCTCCAACATACAACTGCCAACTTGTAAAAGAATTTACAGGACATAAAGATGGCATATGGGATGTTTCCACTGCAAGACCAGGGCAGGCCTTAATTGGTACTGCTTCAGCAGGTAATGATTAGTTTTATTTTTCTTTAGCTTAATGTAACCAGACAGGCAAACAGACTCTGTGCTCCATGTTTTGCTCTATTTTATTACTATTCATTACATGTTGAATAAATATTTTGATGTTTATTGTAGTTGTCGTATATAATGAAAGGAACATCACACTAGGATCCCTCTGCCTCCCATGCTATATGCAAGAAGCAAAAAGCATAAAGCAAATGAAAACTAGAATTGTGACAAAATATTAGTATTGAAAAAGTATATATTTAGAATTGAATGTTTTTTATATATTTATATCATTGTTAAATCAATAATTTCCCTAACAAGACTTCAAAATAGATGTAGTTTATATCAAGTTGTAAGTGAGCAATTAGGTCACTAGGTTAATCTTTATTTATGTGTGAACAGTGATTAAATCAATTTCATTGTTACAACTGAGACAAAGCTATTTAGTTTTTATTTTGATTTGAATAGAAAATTGTGTTTTTTTTAATGAAGCTCTTTTGTTTTTGTAAAAGGAAATCTGCTTTATACTTTTATGCAGGCTGAGAAAACCTGGTGATTATATACTCTTTTCTCTGGTCTTATCCCAACACATAAAATACTTAAACACTGACTTAAACAGCAATTTAAGTGTTGGAGTTCACATTATCTTGCCAGAGAAGGAAAATATTACATTATATCTATAGTGGTAAATTAATAGATGTCAATAGTAGTTTTAACAAAAATTTAGAAGTAACTGATGTGAATCCTCATTTTTTCATAGCCGCCCAAGTCATATATTTTCATCAAAAACTCTTGTTAAGTTCTTAGAATCTATCTCTGTAGGGAGATTTTAAGAAATTTCCACTACCCAAATATAATTGCTTGGAAGTACTTATAAATTATTTTTAACAATTAAGTTGTAGAATATTTTTTTCTTATTCTACACTTTGGAAAATAAAATATATATTATTTTTTCTCTTCACACATACAATTTTCCATAGATATCTGTGACCATGGGTACAATAGGTTACATTGAAACAAATTACCTATTGTAATATTGCCTTTAGCTTTGTTCAATAACTATACTATATTAGTAGTAGTAGTTCCTGAGATTAGTACATTGAACAAAACAAACTCTTCAACCTTAAATATTAGTATAGATACTCTTTACATACAAAATATTACTATTTCAGATCACACAGCCTGTGTATGGAGTGTAGAATGGGCAAAGTGTTTGTTACAGTACACTGGACACTCTGGCTCGGTTAACTCCATTCGGTTTCATCCTTCCAGAGACATAGCACTTACAAGCAGTGGTGATACCACTGCACATGTCTGGCAAGCTGCTGTTAATTGGGATTTACCTGTAAATAAAACATTTATTTTTTTGCTTTATGCTGTCCCCCAAGCACTATAATATGGATGAAAAATTTAATAATAACTTATGACAACTTGGTAGTCTATATAAATCATTTGTAAATTTTGAAACTGTTCGCTTTTAGTAATTTTTTAAAATTAAAACCTGATAAAATTACAGATATTTGGACTATCATATTACATGAATATTTATATAATCTTTGCGACAGCGGGGCCAATCTTCGGAAGAGGAACTCGAAGGTGGTGGTGAAGAGAGCCTCGGTGATGGTGACAGGCCCGAGGTGCTCCGGACCCCGTTAACAGAATTAACAGGACATTGTGGTGTAGTCGTAGCGGCGGACTGGCTCACTGGGGGCGACCATGTAATAACTGCATCCTGGGACAGGACTGCTAATTTGTATGACGTGGAGACAGGGGACTGTTTACAGATTTTGACAGGTAAGATTGTGTATATTTATTTTTATTGATTATTGAACCTTTCTATGAGAGGAATAGTTTGTTCAAAGAGGATGAATGATCCCAAATGTAAACAAGAATATACATCCTTTTTCTCCTTGCAAAAACCCGGCGTTAAGTTCCGCCACTCAACACTCAATGCCACGAAAAATTCGACGGAAAATGGTTAAATTCGACGGATGTTCCCTCTGCCTACCCTGCTGTGTGCGGGATATAGAGTGAAGCTGATTTTTTCAGTTATTTTAATTTACTTGGTAAACTTATTTACCTAAGTAAATTGGTTCTAAAATCATTGTGTCCTATCAAAATCTTTTCAACTTCAGTCCAATTTAATTATTATTAAGTAATTAGTTTAAATTAAATAAAAAATGAATGTATCTATTTCTTGGCAAAATTTTTAATAACTAAATTTGTTATTTTAACGTTTTTTAAAGTTTGTAATGACATTATCTCGGAAATAAACAAACCTGTTTCAAGGTTGTTATTCTCAATGTGATCTTGAAATATCACTGACCTTGAATTAAATATTATACAACATGTTTTTACCCGTTAATATTTTAAATAATTTCCTATATTATTCAATTTCCTGTCATATGCTATATTTTATTAAAGGCTGTTTGAATGTTTATAATGTAGCCTTGATAGGAAATTAATTTCCATACAATCTCCCTTACTTGCGTTTTATTTTGATAAAGCTGTTTTTTAACATTTATTGAGGCTAGCCCTGACGCAGGGGCACATGCGTGCTTATGGGGTTCGGTTCCCACTCCAGGCAATTAATTAAATATTTAACATTTTTATTTCCTCTGTCGCTCTGGTAACGAGGCAAATCTATTATAATGTATATGGGTTTCAAATTATATGTTTTCGTCTATAATATATTTTGAATACCATATGTGTATCAATTTATTAACGAGTAACTGTTCCACAATCAGGTCACGACCACGAGTTAACGCACGCGTCTGCGCACCACAACTCGCGGCTGGTGGTGACAGCGTCACGTGACACCACTTTCCGTCTGTGGGACTTCCGTGAGCCAATACACTCGGTTTCTGTTTTCCAAGGACATACTGAGTGAGTATCATCGTATGTAGTATTGGTGGAAAAATTATGCTGAGATGAATAAACAGTTTTTGTAAATTTAAAAAATCACAAGAAATTTAAATTTAAAAATAGCATGAAAATACGTTTATGTTTTCATTTCTTCGCTCTGGTGTCGAGGCAAAACGTGGTGTTGAGTTTTGCCACTTAACAATCAATGCCTCCGGAATCCGGCAGAAAGTGGGAAACTGGTTAACACTAGGTTTCCTCTGCCTACCCTGCTGTGTGCGGAATACAGCATGAAGCTGTAAAAATATCTAGCATACTGTCCGGCTTCTCTAATTTCGAGAAGTTATTATATGGTATAGGGTTTGGCGGGTAGACACAAAAGTAGATAGACGCGTTTTTAAAAGCTCTGTAATTATTTTATGTAAAATTTGTTAAAAGTACATATATGTATTGAAATTTTAAATACCTGTGCTTAAGTTGATAGTCACTACACTCACACACTTATTTTCTACACCAAAATCGTTATAAATATGCCTGTGGAACAACTTTTAAAAAGCATGGAAGAGCTCTCCGCTGTATTTACATCCAGAATGGGTGAGTTTGAAAAGAATTTGTCACAGTCTGGTTCTGTGGTCCCCAACCCCACATTAAAAACCTTGACTGCCGAGTTTAACTCCTTCAAGTCCTTTGTGTGGAAAACACTTGGTCTTTTAAAGTCGCAGATTGAGCATGTAGTAGTTGGGTTAGATCGCTTGGAGACACAATCTAGGAGAAAAGTTCTACTGTTCCATGGTCTTGAAGAGAATACTAATGAGGATGTTACGGAGAAGATGCTTCAAGTATTATCCAACCATTTCAAGATGTCAGACATCAAGTCCACTGCAATTGAGTCGTGCCACAGGTTGGGTGTCAAAAGAGACTCTGCCCGGCCCATACTTCTTAGGTTCAATAGCTGCCAGCTTCGTTCCAGCGTATGGAAGGCGAAAACTAAGTTGAAAGGCACAAAGATAACTGTGACAGAGTTTCTAACTAAACCTCGCCAGGAGGTGTTCACTGCAGCACGCAAACACTTTGGCATTAAGAAATGTTGGACGTCAGATGGTATGGTCGTTATTTTATTGCCAAGTAATTCGACGATCAAGATTTCCACTCTGNATTCAATCAGTTAGTTGTTCATTGGGTCATGCATTCACTTTTTTTCTTTCACTGGCGACTCTATCACGACTTTGTCTACTTAAACTTGTTATAATAGCCAAATTGTACATTTTTAAATTTAAATTGTAGCCTATGTGTTATTCTGATGTATCATTCATAAGCATATTTCAAATTTGGCCCTTAAAAAAATATTAATCTATTGGTAAAATTATTATTCTCCATACGGATTTCGGGCAACCTAAATTCAAAATCCAGGCCAGGCTATGTCCCCGTGTTCTGACAACATTCCACTGACCCCCGAGACACAAAGTTAGAATTTATAAATTAATTAATCTTATTAATTTTCTAATTAACTTTAAACTAATTTCAATAGATGTATGTATTTTGATATTTATTTTTCACATTTTTTTTTAGGGTCACCGTCGCATGGTGACATCAGTGGCGTGGGCTGAAGACATTTCGTCTAATATAAACTTCTTCAGTTGTGGCTTCGACCGCCGCATTCTTGGATGGTCCATACAACCTTCAAAGGACAATTAAAAATAACAAGTATTTTAGCATTACGTCTTGTATTATACTATTTTATTTATATTATGTATATCTTTTTTATTTATGTAGTGTAATATCATAGTTTCAAAAAAAATCCATATTCCAAAGAAATCGAAAAAACAAATTACAGAGATTCGACGAACGCACTAAAGCCATATTATAGTCCGATTTCGGACTTCGGGAATTTTCATTCATATTATCGTTCAGTGGTACGAATATTTGTCATATAAAAATATTTTAACAGATTAAGATCGGACTGAGATCGAACCGTGACCGGCACTATAGTGCGAATTCACCCTAAACGTGGTCGTATAAGATGTGGTTATATTAAGTTTAAACTTTAACTGAAAACATGAATTAGTTATAATACACTTGTCACTAAATTTTTATAGTTTATATCGTTTATATAAAAATAATATATGTTATTTTATTTAATATATTTAATTGTCATGCTCAAAGAATATTGGATTGTAAAACTATGAAAACATATTTTGATTTAATGAGAATACCAAAACATCATACACATTGCGACAATTATGAACTTATTTTAATAGTTTTAATTAATCCTTATATTCATTTGAAAAAGGATTATTTAAATAACATAAATTCAATAGATAAGAAAAATAGAAACAAAATGTTTTATTATCCCTAAAATGGTCGACATTTTAATATTAACTGTTTATTCTAAATTATTAAATATGAAGTATTAAAATATGATCTTATAATATATGAAATTGTTATAAATAGTTTATGTTAATATTTCTTTAATAGGTCTAAGACAAATAATTAGAAAAAATAACTATACATCAGCTGTACATATTTGTTAGGAAGACGTACGGTGACGGCTGTTATTGTGTTCGATTCTCATTAAAGGAATGCTCACTCAACAGCAAAATGAAATGTCTCGAAAACTGGACAAAAAGTGGACGGAGTGTCTTAACACTAGATTCTCTCTGCCTACTCTGCTAATTAAAAATCTTAATTAATAAAAAATATAAAAGATCAAAGAATTTAATTATAAATAAGTAATACATGATTACAGGAAGCGGTACATATAAAAATTGTTTAACAAAAGTTTCTCGGCTATCACATATCATATGTGATTATACATTTTATTATACATTACTATAAGAACAGTATTGTATAGAATAAAAACTAGGAGTTCTTTACATATTTGGACAAAACAATGGCTTATAAAACAAAGTAAAAGACTATAGCATGGTTTCTATAGCTATACAGTATATCTTTGCACCTTAATAGTGATGTGCGGGCAATGACTTGAAACCACTCAACTTAAAATGTTATCGATATTCCACTTCTCTTATCGACGTTTATACATCGATCAACTAATAAAGTAAATTACAAAAAGATCCAAAGAAAATAGGATATATTTTTGAATATCAACATTAAATATTTTTACAGTGAAATTACAAATTGTTAATGTAGATGTCTGTTTCAAAGTATCAAATGTCTTTTTATCTAATTATTTATTATGTAGAGTCGTTATAATATTGTATACAGTAGTGCATATTAGTTAATAAATAAAATAAAACATAAAATTAAAAAAAATCTTTATAGTTTATAGAAATCAGAACAGAAGCACTTAACAATAGTAGGAAATACCCAATTTCATTTATTATTAACATCTAACTTGGTAACTAAATGATTACTTGCTTATTTGCAAACATCCCTCAAGTACTTTTTATTTTGTTAAGATATGTTTACTATGGCATATACATTTTGTACAGAAGTTTCACAAATAATGTAAAAATTATAAAAATTAAAGTAAAAGTAATATTAATT
>JAKRZM010000100.1:277957-340818 GCA_036379175.1 Heliconius cydno galanthus
TCCTACGTCCAAACTGTTGAGGTACCTTGATTAATTTCTTAGGTGTGGGTTTGAAATATATTACCCTATATGCAGTTTCAATAAAAGAAGCGCTGCCTCTTCCACTCTGTATATATATTTTTATAATATCCTCTATAAGTATTTATGAAAATTTCAAAATAATTAAGAAACATCTGTTAGTCCCCATTGTTGTTTTACCAAAGATGAAATTACGTCCTTAGTTTACAATACTATGTTTATTATCTCTTTATCTTGCTTTTTAAGTTTAAAATAATCTAATGTCTTCTCTGTTTTATAAATACAGGTGTAGGATTTCAGTTCACTTTATATTATTAATTATAATTAAAATGATTATCAATCATTGCAGCGTCAGCTTAGAGTGTAAACCTGCTAACAGTTTATTAAGCAAATTAACAAGAGGGACAAAATACATTTTAATAAATTATGAGTAGCTATACGTATATTATCTAAAGGTAATTTTTTATTAATTTTTGAAAAAAAAATTGCATTTTCAAATATAATTTTTGAAAAAAAAACGTATGTAACGTCAAAAAACGGATTTAGCACGTTTACACTCTAAGCCGACGATATTACTATGTGTATGTACTTAAGAATTATTTCAAAAATTAATTTGTTTAAGTAAATATAAATGGATGATACTAGGTTCCATCTAGGTATCGTGCAAAGTGGAGTAGGTTAACCAGGAGGAAGGACTAAGGTCCATCACATTAAAGTGAAAATATATTTAAGTCCTTTCACACTATATCAATAGATCTCTCATTGGCAATGTATAACTACTTGTAATACTAGTGTGATCGGAAAGTATCGATTGTAAACTGTAACATTAATATTAAGCAGATCTACTTATTATATAAAAAAAGTTTGTTTATAGTGTTTTAAGATATGGTGGTTTTATGCATAATAAATATATGCGGCCGTAATTCCTAATATAGTTATTGTAATTGTGAAAAATCAGTTCTTCTTTAAATGATCTGAGTATTTTTGTTATGCCAATTATGGTATGAAATATATAAACTGGAACAAGTCTTGGTTTTATTTGAATAACCTTTTTCTTGCCATTTTTTAACTTCATTCAAGATGATTGGTCCATTATAAACGCGAGGGTCGTTGGATCTCTACCCGGCAAGGCAAATCTAAAAATATTTAAAAAGGGCCTGAAATTTAGCTTTGAAGGAATTTGTTTGTATGATTTTTTTTATTTATCCATGCAATTTTTTTGCTAGCAACTTTTCTGGGGGGTGCACGAAAAATTAAACAAACAATGGTATGGTAAGTTTACACAATAGAGAAAAATGCATTGCAATTGAGAAATTAGTATGCATAAACGCACAGACAAAAAATATAATATCATTGCTTTAGGTTCTATTACTTTGATAAATGATCCAACTACAAGTTACATTTTCAATATACAGATACTTATACAGATTAGGATTTATAGGGAACAAGAACTACTGCACTTAACTGGCAATATTAATATATCGTGTTAAGAGACTCCGCACCCCACTTACCACGAATTTTTTCGAGTGTGCTGAATGACAGATATTGACGCCGCGCTTTGTGGGAGCTTAACAGAGCGAAAGTTTGAAAATTTTAAATATTTCATTTCCTCGAGTGGGAAAGCAATCTAAATACAAGATATTCAATTTTATTTGACAAACAGTAATATTCAAATGCATATCGGAACGGTAGCAATCCTTACATTTTTTCTATTGACTGGTCTAAACAGAAATAGCATATATGTATTGTATGAAAATATATAATCAGTAAAAAAAACTTTTTCTGTGCGGTAAATCTAAAATCGGTCTAATATATTTTTAATATTAAACAGCGGATTTATTTTTGCATTTTTAATCCTAGCAATATTAGTATTGTGATACGTCAACTTCAACATCAAACAATCATTTATTTGTTGGTAACCCGCGTAGATTTGTTTTTGAGACTTGTTAAAAATTGCAATTTGTTGAAATTTAATATATAATTTCCGTCCTATGCGAATCTGTTAAAGTAATAACCTATAATGGATGAATTAAGAGATTTTTTAAAAAATCCTCGGCCATCATCATCCCAAGTTGTTAAAATTAGGCCCCCTATTACCGGCGGACTTCGTATTACAAAAAATGATCCCATAAATGACCTAAATCGAGTTGAAGAACATCGGCAATCAATTATTCCTTCTGGTACGGACTATGCCAGGGAAATTAAGCAAAGGGAAACCGAAACTTATTTAAGGGTATGCACGATTATATGAAAAGAATTATGAACTTGTTTATTTATGTATTATACAATTTTAATATCTACACACTTTTGTAGATTTCTATATTGTTTAATTATATGATATTTATTTAAATTATTTTATTTTATTTTTGGCAGAATGAAAGAGAGCGAGAATCATTTGACAGTATATCTGGAGGCCTAGATTCCTTGGAGAAGCTATCCTTCACGGGATCCTCTATGCAAAATATTGAAAAGTTGACAGAAGAAGCAATGACCCAAGTGTATAACAAGTATTCCTTTAAATTGAAAGAAGATACTAAAAATTTGCCCATTAATGCATACCATCAAAAGGTGAGCTAAATTTTTTTATGAATGTATGATATTAATTATTCTTGTGATCAATAATGATACAGTTGATTTGATATCTAGAATGATTACCTTTTTTATTATTTTACTTTCGAAAACTTCCTTCTATACATACCTTAAGCTTATGTTAAGTCTGCCTAGTGCAGTGGCACAAAACCTGTGACTTTCAGAAAATTTGACTTATGGGTATTGATTGCCATTGCAGGGAACAAACTATTTTAGATTTTTATAAATTCTGAATTCATATTAAAACTCTTTTTGGTATTTAAAGTTTTTAAATAACTAATAAAATACCTGCTTTTAAAATTCATAGATTCTGGATAGAATAAAGGCTTTTCCAGTAGTTATAGTAGAGGGGCCGACTGGGTGTGGCAAGACAACCCAAGTGCCACAATGGATTCTAGATGATGCATACAATGAGCGGAAACAATGTAAAATTGTTGTAACTCAACCAAGGAAAATTGCAGCTATATCCATTGCCAGGAGAGTTGCTCAAGAGAGAGGGTGGGATGTAGGGGGTGTAGTTGGCTACCAGGTATATATGAACATTTTTTTTTCTTTACCCTGAATACGCCCATTGCAGGGCAAGCAGAGAAAACCTGGGAATGTAAAATGCACGCAAGACACGAAAATTTGGAATTGAGTATCTTTGCACTATATATTTCCCTCTTTCTATGCTTGCTTGCATTAATTTGTTTTATAGTATAAAAAATATTTCAATGTCAATGTATGGTTTTTTCATTCAGTGCCCCAAAAATATATATTTTTTTAATGGTGTCAACCTTTATTGTTTGGGATAAATCTTTTCCAAAGAAAAATATCCGTACACCAAGTGGTGTAAGGATATTTTTATATTGGTTTTATTGCTTTTACTTTCCATTTTTTTGATTTTAAAAATGCAATTTGATAATTAGTACATAGAACAGTTCTATCATAAAAATTGCAATCATTTGAATATAATACATGGTTTTTGTAGGTGGGACTTGAAAATAGAACTTCAACTGATACAAGGATTAGCTATGTGACCACAGGAGTATTGCTGCAAAAACTTGGTTTGTAGATAGATATATTCCTTTCTTTTACATGTATATTTTGCAATCCTGCATTGTCAAAGTGAGAATTGAAAATAATTCACATATAATTTTACAGTCGGCGGTCCCATTGTTGCATATTCATGATTTTTGTATATTTTCAGTCAGCCAGCATTTCACCAATTTAATTAAAGCTTTTGCTTGTTTGTAAATAAAAGAAAAAGAAATATAGAAACTTTTTCTTGAAAATATTCTATTCTATTACAGTAAATGCAAAAAATATGAATGAATATACTCATATAGTGCTAGATGAAGTCCACGAGAGAGGTCAAGATATGGATTTCCTACTGTTAGTTGTTAAGAAGCTGCTTTATACAGTATCGCCGAGGGTCAAAGTGGTTCTTATGTCAGCAACATTTAATTCCAAGGCTTTTGCTGATTACTTCTTTATACCTACACCTGTGGGCCTTCAAATGTCTTCATGCTTGAATGTTACGAATGAGAAACCAATGTTCACTGTAAAAACATTTTATTTGAATAATCTTACTAAGTTTGGAAGTGTAAGTATTATTTTTGAATTTAACTTGTTTCTTTAACTTTTTTTAGGTTCACGCTGCATCTTGTATATCACAAGATAGGCAGAGGGAACCTAATGTTTTAACATTGAGTTCCCTATTTTGGCTTAATTTTCGAGCCATTGCTTGTTTATTGGTTACTCAATACTGTGTTTTGAATTGTTACCTGTTCAAGGAAATGTAAGTAATTATTATTTCTAAAGGGGGAATCAATTCACAACCGTCACGCTGGCGTAGTCAGTTAGTAAAAAGGGCAACCATGAATGGCAATTTTATTATTGGCTTTCCTAAAATTAAGAAACTTAGAAAACTTAGTTCAAAAACTATTAAAGTTATACATTTTACTATTAAGAATAAAAAAGCGCACAGCATAGTATGCAGAGGGAACATACTGTTAGGAAACTCCATTCCCCATTTTCAACCGGATTCCGCAAGCATTGCTTGCAACACGCGCCCGCGCTTTTCCTCTATATCAGAACAGAGAAGATATTTATTTCCGTAAAAACTTTATTTTCAGCTAATCCAACAAGTGACGCCTAAAAACAATGAACCATCGATTCTACCAGAAGCTCACCACTTAGTAATAAAGCTGTTAAATGTATTTGAACACATTGACATGCAAGAGGAATACACAGACAGGGAAACGGCAGATATGCCGTCTGTACTTATATTCCTTCCTGGAATACATGAAATTGAGGATTTGTACGCTTGCTTGATGGATAAGGATTTGAGGTAATAAAATATTTATATGAACTATTTTTATTTTTCTTTCGAAGTCATTGTTGTGCAGTGGACAGCGTATAACGCGATGGTTGTGAGTTCAATCCACTCAGTGGGGAATACATTATATTCATTTGCCCACTTTGCAAGGCAAAGGTGTTGAGTTTCACCACTTATTGTAATCCCTGTTGAGTCACAAAATTGGACGGAAATAAGAGAACAGAGTGACAACATAAGGCTTTTCCAGTAGTTATGTACCAGATTTTTTTCAGTTTATATAGCTAGATCGAAAAAACTATCTTGACCAAACACAACCTCATGGCATTATTAATTTATTTTATAAATACCATGGTAATAATTCTAAATTAGTATGAAAACAAAAGGCTTAAAAGCTATAATTTTAGATTTTGTACTTCAGATATTACTATGTAAATTTTATTTGTTTTTTAATATACAGGGTAAAAGTGACGGACAAAGAAAGCGCAAAATATAATTGGTGGGTTTTGCCTTTACATTCTACAATTACAGCCGATGAGCAAGTCCGCGTGTTTCAAAGAGCACCACCTGGCCAAAGAAAGATTATATTAGCCACTAATATTGCTGAAAGTTCCATAACAGTGCCTGATATTAAATATGGTAAGGAGTTTTGATAAATATTATAGATTTAGATACACATTCACTTATATAATAAAAACATTATGTGTGAAGTAGTAACGAGTCGTAGCGCAGGGACACGAGCGTGTTACTAAACGGTTACGATCGATCCAACTCGAGGAAATGACATATTTAATATTTTCATTTCTTCGCCCTTGTGTAGAGGTAAGCGCGGCGTTGATTTCTGTCACTTAACACATAATGCCTCCAGGAATTGGCGGCAAGTGTGGAGCGGAGTGTCTTAACACTAGGGCCCCGTCTGCTTCACCGCTGCACGCAAAAATGTATATAAATAAAAATATTGTTAAGATTGTCATTATCATGACATTGTTAAATAGGATGTAATAAATAGTTCATCTTTTCTTTCACATCTTCGGTAGTATAGTGTTGTAAAGAATACTCACTACAACAAAGTAGAGAATTTTCTTTTATTTATATAGTAAGGAATGATTTATATTAATAATAATATTACACAAATTCATTTAAATGTTTTCTGTTCTAAGGATTAATAATTTCAATATATTTGTTACATCTTCGGTAGTATAGTGGTAAGTATCCCCGCCTGTCACGCGGGAGACCGGGGTTCGATTCCCCGCCGGAGAGAACACTTTTTGTTTTTATTTATTAATTTACTTTTACTCATTATTATATATTTAGTAGATTATTATGAATGAGTTGAATTATTTTAATTTTTCCACTCACATAAAACGAACTGCAGCTTTGAGTTCTGCCACTGAATACATAAGATTTCTAATTTATAAATTGTGACACACAAAATCTTACTATAGTTTCTTTTTTTCTATCTTTCTGTATAATATACATTTTTTTTGGATATAATTCCTACAGTCTTAAATATTTGCTGCTTAAATATTTGTTTTTTTGGAACATACATTCCAGGCAACGACATCTATGGTGCAAATGTTTGAAACATTTTATCTGTACAACGCCCTCTGTTACCAATTCCTATATACTAAATTTGAATGTTACCACAAATGATTGCCGGTAGAGGTCGCATTGCTCCTATTGACATGAAATATAACAAATTTAAAAATCTTTATTAAGTTATTTCATGTTATAAATGAAGCAGTTATAAATTTGTTAATTAGCTAAATTAATAAAAAAATAAAATTGAAAAAAATTCTCTCCGGCGGGGAATCGAACCCCGGTCTCCCGCGTGACAGGCGGGGATACTTACCACTATACTACCGAAGATGTGATAGTTAGTGTCAAATTTTTGTGTTACTTTCTATGTAATAAGAAAATGAAAATGAACATAAGAATATTTTTATTTATATACATATGCGTTTTACATATGTTTTGAATTCCAAATTCATTGTTTACTCATCAATCAATTTATTTTTTTAATATTTAAACTCCTCTTAAATGTATAATTGATTTTGAAAAATTGAAAATTAAATTTGTTTCAGTCATTGACTTCTGCCTTATGAAAGTATTAGTGGCCGATCAAAATACAAATTTTACATGCCTCCAAATGTCGTGGGCGTCCAAAAGTAATTGTGACCAGAGAGCAGGCAGAGCTGGTAGAGTTCGAGATGGTCGAGTTTATAGACTGGTTACTGATAAATTTTACGTAAGTTCAAGTTATAATAACTGATATTTACTAACTTCTATATCACCTATAAGTGATACTTAAAAACCCCATACAAAGAAAGCGAAGAAGAAGAATAACGTCAGCAACTAGAAAAACGCCGATATTTTTGTTTTCTCGAATTATGGCTAAGAACATAATTAAAACATAAACATGTTTTGTCATCATACAAACAAAAAAAAACTAAATAAGATTCGGATCATCCGATTGAGAGCTACGATACCATAGATCTATATATATATATACGAAAACACGTGAAACTTATAATACTCCCCTCTTTTCTTGGGGGGTTAAAAATAATATTTGTTTTTATTGTTGTTGAATTTAATATTGAGAACTATGATAATATATCTAAAAGTGTATGTAGTGGATATATAGGTTCTTATCTGCCTAACAATTAGCTATGTATGTTATAAATTTAAAACTTACATAATTGCAAAAAAAAACATTTTAGGATTTTCTTTTTTTTTTTTGATAATAAAAACAGAAAATTATTTTCAATTTCGCAGGATTCGCTACCACAACACTGTGAACCAGAAATAATTAGGTGTCCATTGGAAAGATTGGTTTTGTTAGCCAAAATGTTAAACATGGGCCCGCCTAGTGAGATTCTGGCTCTAGCTATGGACCCGCCCGACATGTCTAATATACTACGCACTATATTAGTGTTGAAAGAGGTGATATTTAAATTATATTCTTATTTTATGTGGATGACGAAAAATTGAGCAAAATGTTGTATAGTGTTATTTTTTTATTTAATTTTTTAATCATTATTAGAAAGTTGTAATGGCAAAAATAATTAAAAAGAATAAAGTCCCCCTTGAGTCCATAAACAGAATTGAATTGATGAATTCTAATGAGTTTATCAATTCAATATTATTAATATATTTTAGACTAAAAAGAATAAACTAAAATATAAACTAAACTTTATTATTTTTTAACTATTGAATATCTAAGCAACATATTTTTATATATGTATTAAAAAAAAAGTATAGAATAATAAAAAAAACAAAAAAGTGTTCTCTCCGGCGGGGAATCGAACCCCGGTCTCCCGCGTGACAGGCGGGGATACTTACCACTATACTACCGAAGATGTGGTACATAGGTTGAAATTTCAGTATACATGAGTTAATAATTTTCTTTATTCTTTTACGTCATTGCATTTGATATTTTGTCTAATATTATTTCTTTTTCACTTATATTTGAAGAAACGGATTAAAAATATATAATAGACAAATTAAGTAGTCTTTTTTGTATTTCATTCACTATAGACTTGTTAGCTAATAAATTTAATTTAAACTTATGTATGTTTATACTATAGATATATATGTAAATTAATATTTTCTTCCCAGATGGGAGCTCTATTAAAGACGGTAGACGACGAATGGTCCATTTCCGACGGTGACATTACATACTTAGGAAGAATTATGGCCAAACTACCGATTGATGTTAGATGTTCTAAATTAATCGTTTTGGGATATGTGTTTGGTTGTTTAGAAGAATGTGTTATAATGGGTAAAGTTTATTGTATTTTTAACCGACTTAAAAAATATATTTTTTCATTTTGCCGTTGCGATTGATTGATTTTGATGCGGTTTTGGTTATACTTAGGTTACTTAGTTCGAAAAATATATATTATTCTTTATTGTAAAGTATAGATAATGTAAGGTAATGTTATTATAAATGGATAATTTAAATGAAACGAAAAAATTGTCGCATAACTAAAAAATGTTTTCATATTTGGCTTATTAAGCAAATTAAGAATATTTCGTGTAACGAAATTTATATTTTTACATTTTTTTCTCTTTTAATTATTATAATGAACTCTATTCTTTTTATTTGTGCAATAATTAATTATATTGTTTTTTTTCAGCTGCTGGCATGTCAGTGAAAAATATTTTCAGCAGTCCTTTCAGAGAGCGACTAAACGCATACAACTCGAAGCTAACATGGGCCGATGGGTCTACGAGCGACAGTATTGCTATATTAAATGTCTATAAGGTACCTATTATATTTATATATGTTGAAATATTCGATCGAAACAATATGTAAATTAAAATAACAATAGATAATGTTCTTAAATTAAGTTTTAATATTTAAAATACTTAATTTGTACGCGTCTACACCTACTGTTACTTTACATATTTATTTATTTATCTATATTTATAATATTGTTTAAGAGTAAGTAAAATAGATTAGACTGTTAATAATTTGTTAAATAACGATAATAAATATGTGCAGAAAAAGGACATGGACATAGTTTTGTATTAAAAACAAATATAAAATTCCTGTTCCTATCCCACAAAAAAAAGAAATTATATATAAATAAGTAAATATTAAAAAATCTATTTATTTTCATTCAGGTATGGAACCACCTTCGTCAACAAAGATATTTCAGACAACAAGGTACATCAGAAGTTCAATGGGCTCGAAGATTTTACATACAAATTAGAGCTCTAAAGGAACTTGATGATATGGTACGGGAGTTGCGCATGCGCTTGTCCAGAGAACGGTTGGAACCGTTGAAAGGAAACTCCCCTTGGGATAAAAATGAGGGCCCTTTGGTACTCAAGGTATGTAAGGTATTTTTTACAGACAAATAAGAGCTCTAAAGGAACTTGATGATATGGTACGAGGCGAGGCAACTCTCGTAATAAGGTACTTAATAAATAAATGTGTTATTCGAAAAACCACACTTTTCAGATTCTACTTGCCGGTGCATTCTACCCCCAATATTTCATACAAGCGGCAACAGATGAAGGGCGTGAAAGGGACTCAGTTAGGGTCCTCGGTGGCTTAGATCCAAGAAATACAGTATACTTGCGGGGGTTCCCCGATAACCAACCAGGAATTGTATATGCGTCCGCCATCAAAAACATTATAAAACAACACATCAGCGACGAGCCTCGTGTCACTTTTGATAATAATAGCAGGTATATACTGTTTTTTTGCTATTATAAAAATCTGCTTCATTCTACCGGGATCCTGTATCCCGCACACAGCAGGGTAGGCAGAGGGAACCTACTGTTAAGACCATCCGTTCCCCACTTTTCGCCAAATTCTGAAGGCATTTCGTGTTGAGTGGTAGCACTCCTGGCCCTTTGCCAAACGGAAATATAAATTTAAATATTTTTTTCATTTCCTCGAGTGGGGATCGAAGTCACAACAAATCGGTTTACAGTCACATTTTGTGCCCCTGCGCCACGACTTGCCTGTTTTAGTTCAATAGGGACTATATTATTTTTAATAAATATATTGTTTTGTTTACAGAAAAGTGTATTTGACGTTCCAAGACAGTAGTCAAAACTCTAAAGCCGATAAAAACAAGAGGGGTGTAAGTATTTAATTACTATACTTAATGTAAATTGATATTTTCTCAGATAACTCTTAAGAAGACATCGCGGTACAGTACGAAGTCGTAAACCCAATGATTGTGGGTTCGATCCCTACTCGAGGAAATGATTATATTGAAATTCCCTTTTTCTCCTCTGGTGAACAAAGCGTGGCTTTTAGTTTCGTCACTCAAGACACAATATTTTGAAAATCGACGTAATAAAGGTTTATATTTACTTTGTGATATCGGAAAAATTATATATCTTTTGATGTAAAATTTTATCGGTGAAAAAGTATTATAAAGAAAATCAAATCAGCTGCACGCTGTATCCCATAGCAGAGCTGACACTTTCCGCTGAACTTTTACAGACATTGCATGTTGAGTAGCGAAGCTTATTATTATACATTTTATCAATATTAGCTCAATCCCTGGAGTGGGGATCGAACCCACAACCGTCGCACTACTGTTACATCCTCGTACCCCTGCGCCACGACGGCGTCAGATCTTGAAATAAAATATAGAATATTTTTTTATTTATTACAGGATCCAACTATTCCAGGTCAAGTTGTATTGGCGGTATATAAAGCGATCAAAGCGCGTCAATTACAAATGAATATTAGACTTCCTTTGTTACCGTAAGTATTATATTATATCTTATTATTTTTTGGCTTCACGTTTTGTCCCGCATATAGCACGGTGAACAGACAGAACCGAGTATCATGACACTCCGTTTTCCTATATCGGTACATATTTGTACTGCACAAAATCCCTGTGATACGATAGTATGAGAAAGTGAAAAAAATTAAGTTTTAAGATTATCGAAGCAATGGAATATTATTTAATTATTTTTATTAAGCATCCTAATGTTATTTAAGTCGTATTTCATCACAGCATAGAGAAAGCCGAGGCTCTAGCTAAGATATCACAGAAACAAAATACGGACATTGACAAAATGGTTCCCCGTCTGCCCGCCATTGATGAGACGTATTTCCGATTGAAGATATCTCAAGTATGCTATGGTTTAATTGTTGTTTATTTATATCCGATTTATTTTATTTCAGTTAACGTGCACAACTCGAAATTGCTGTAGAAAAAAATTTATGCAATTTCTCCAAATGGAATTTAAAAGGGCTATTTTTAATCTTTGCCCACGTATACTTTTTTCGCTTTGTTCTGTATCCCGCATATAGCAGGGTAGGCAGAGGGTACAGTCGGTTAAAATACACTCTGTGCCTCATTTTGCGCCTAATTTGTGGGACTTTTGAGTTGCGAATATCTACGTCGCTATATGACTTAGTACGAGCTAGAAATAAAAGTAATTACTTCCTTGAAACCACAACCGTTAATACAAACCTTATTTTACCAAATCTGGATCAATTTACGATGTATTGTGTCTTCTTTTATATATATACATATATATTTTGTATCAGTTCTTTTTTTTACATTTTAACAGCTAATCAACGTGGGTAAATTCTGGGTGCAATATGATGAAGAGTCAACTGAGACTGAGCTTCGTCAAATTCAACTGATACTTAACAAAAAGGGTGCTTCATCATGTCCCACTAATATAACACTTGACATGCTCATCGTAGCGCCGTACGGTGATGAAAGTGGCACCATGTTTTATAGAGCTAGAGTCACTAAAATATTACCTAAGGATATGTTGGAGGTAAGTTATCTTAAAACGTTTTATTTTATAGTAGTATTTCCTGAAGAAGAAGCTAGGGGCAATCTACAATGCGTGTTGAGTGGCGGAAATCAACGCTGAACTTTGTACTATCAGCATATGAGGATATGAAAATAAATCACTAATATACGAACCTATCATTGTGGCGCTTAGAGGTAAACATTATGCTGCAGCTACAATGACCTACAAGATTAAACGAAGTCGAGAAAGGACATGAGTATAATAAGCCTCTACAAAAACGGTAGAATGTCACTCTAGGTGTAAAGTCGCAAAGTTGTAGTTATGCAGTAGAATATCATCTTCTGTTATAATCGCAGACAGGTACGGTTAGTACGGGCAGATTTGATTTTAGGATGTTTATTTATTTTTGATTTATTTCTTCCTTAGTGGACAATGCACAAAACTTCAGAGCCTCGAATCTTCGACCGTAGTATCTATGCCTCGGATCTGAGCAATTGACTCTCCTCCTCGCGAGGAGTTGAGTCAAAAATAGAACAGTTTCCACAGTAATACAACAGTGATCAATGATCTCCAGGTACTATACATCGACTACGGCAGCACAGGCATAGTATCGTCCCAGAGCGTGCGCGCGCTCCCCATCCAAGCGCAGGTGAGCGAGCCCCCTCTCGCCGTGCAGTGCGCGCTGGCGGGCGTGGCGCCGGCGCCCCTGCACGGACACGCGCACTGGCCGCCCGCCGCGCTCGGGCTCTTCACGCAGCTCGTGGCCAAGGGACGGCTGATGGCTAAGGTAATTAATTAAAGCTTCACGTTGTATCCTGCATATAGCAGGGTAAGTAAAGGGAATCTGAGGACCGAGTGATAAGATATTCACACTGTGGGGACACTCCCCCGAATTCTTCAGGCATTGCGTGTTGAGAGGTAGAACTCAACGTGAGAGACCAGGTGCCCTTAATAGGCATTTTGTTTTTTATTTAAATGTATATGCATTTTAAAAGAAAATAAATATTTTTCAATTAAAATAATTCTAGGCGTGTAAAGCGTTAAAATGTGATATGTTAACAAAGTGTAATATGTTAACAAAATTAATAATTTCAGATTTATTCAGTAACACACGGAATAGTTCACATAGAATTACTTGCACAAGACGGAAAGATCAACATAAATAAGGAACTAATTGCTAACAATCTTGCAATGCCTTGTGAAGAAAGCTACGAATCAAAGGTAAATTTTATAAGTTGATCGGTAATAAAGATTCTTTCACTTATTGTCAAATTATTTCCCCTGTTGTCATCATTAGCATAATCTAATTAACAAAATAATAATATACAAAATTCAAAATGAGTTTTTTTTGTTATATTTCAGTTGAATCACGATCTTAGGCAGACTGCAAACGACCTAAACCTGGCTCAAAGACGCGCCTACAACAAGGAGCAAACAGATCTAGCCGTCAGCCAATTTCTAGATATAGAACCACCTAATTACAAAGAATGTATAACGGATGTCGTCCTAAAAGGACCTAATAGGTTGGTATTTTATTAAGTTAACGTTCAGGGCTTGGCAGAGAGAATCAGCATTTCGTTTCCCACATTCCACCACATTTTAGAGACATTGCAGTCGCTCTTTGCCTCTTTACCAAAGTGAGTAAATGAAAATAGTAAATAGTTCATTCCCCTGAGGGCTGAGCGGAAATCGAACCTACCACGGCCGCCTCTAGTATATTTATTGTATTGACTCACCATATATTAACTATTCATCGTATTTTACAATAAGTACTACTAAACATTTTAAATTTGCACTAGCCCGTATCTCTTAAGAAAGAAATTACTTTCTTCAAAGGTTGTCTGTTAGATATTGCTATCAGCAATAAGACCGCCTTTGCATGCTCTGGATTTATCTTAAGATTCACCTTTATCGTCCTCTGTAGCTTTGTGTGCAATAAAGTTTTTTCTATCTTTCTATCTATCTACTATTTTACAGTCCCCTCGAATCAACCCTCCACAACTTGATGTACGGCAGTCGTGACAAGCAAGTCCAAGTGGAATCGAACTCTGTAAACGGTGTGCTGCTCGACACTGAGCCACAGGAAGTATATGAGAGGTAAAGGTTTTCGTTTTTTTTTCTTTATTCTTAGACTACAGACTTACGGTCCGTACCTTTTGTCATCTTATACATTTCTTTTAATATTTTTTTTCTACCTTACCTTTAAAACTACTTTATTTTATTTGTATTGTATTGCATTTGAATGGGCTTGTCGTATCGTATGTAAAGAAGTTATAATATTATACTATTGTCTTACTAATTTTATATTATATTAATATACAAATAAATTAAACACAAATTAGGAAACAACAACAACAGGAACAAATCCTAAATGAAAAAAGTTTTTTTATTACACCACAAAAAACAATAAAGAATATTGAAAATTCTTAAAGTCTTTTTGAGAAATAAATATCTTTAAACCTATGTAATTTTTAAAGTTTGTAATAGTGTATTTATTTAATATTTTCATTTCTTCGCTCGTAGCAAAAGTGCAGCGTTGAGTTCCGCCACTCTTAATGGGAAACGGAGTATCATAACACTACGTTCCCAGATTTCCTCAGTCTACCCTGCCAAATGCGCGGTACAGAGTGATAATCGTCCATCGACATATTTCATAAGAAAGTCTGCTTTATATATTATAATAATAAATATTTAACAGGTTGCTAGTGGCAGCAGAAGTAGGTCAAAATGAAATGAGTAACAAGTTAGTGTTGCGTCACACCACGTTGATGCCCAACATACGTGGCTTACCCGCCATACTTTCTCTGCTATTTTGTCCTGAGTGAGTATAGTATTTATGTATAACTAGTGACTGAAACGCGGCTTCGCCCGATTAAACTTACTGTTATATTGTAGCCTAATTATACAAAATGTTTACATAAATTGTATTGTTGTCTATGTGATATTCTGTAAGTCGTGGCGCTAGGGCACAAGCGTGTGACTATAAACAGGCGACAGGTTGTGGGTTTGATTCCTACTCGAGAAAATATCATCATATAAAAAATGACACGTTCCCACTGACTGAGGTAAGACGCACGCACAGCCGTAACCGCTGATAGAAACGTGAAATTTGGACAGATATTTATTTTTGTAATCTGGACATCCATTAAGGGATTTTGCAAAATTTTAACCCTAAAGGCACGAAATAGGGGTTAAAATTTTGTATGATTTTTTTTAAATCGCCAGCGATTCTTATAATATTTTAAATTCTGTCTCTTAAAAATATTTCATTGAACATTTATGTATTGACTATTAATTTACTTACCACAATGGTCTTCCAGGCAACCTTAGTGTAATGGAGAGACTAAATTATGTATGTGTACTCCGTAGGAAGTGTAGTAAGTAAAGTATTTTAACGCTTTGGTCGCGTGTCGTCAAAATAAGCGACTTTAGACTTGCTAACAAGTAAAGTATGATGGCGCAAAACTTGTATTAACATACATACATAACATGTTGCAGGGCGGAGCTGCGTCGCAACTCCGCGTGCACGCGCTACACGAGCGCGCTGTGCGGGCTGGGCGCGGGTGGCGACGCGGGCGGTGGAGGGGGCAGGCCGCTTTTCCCCGAGCACGACCTGCTCGTGACCGTCGACGCGGACCTCGACGTTGACGACGTGGCAGCGGTAACGCACACATCTATAATTGGTCTTACTGGTCAAAAGTGTGTTTCATTGTAATGCCTATATTATATGATAGTTTGGTGATAATTGTAATTGTAGTTTTTGAGGAAATTTTAAAAATATGTCCTATAAAGTTAAGTTGTGGAACGTTTTGAAATTCACGGGATCAGATTGAACTTTGGCTAACCTAACCCAACGCGTGCTGAAAAAACAGAAAATTTTGAAAAAACAAACAACAAAATTTTGCGCAACATAGCTTCGCTCAGCTCCACAGCTGCCGTGCGCAGCATGTGGCGGATCCTAGTATATTGTTATTTGTATTATGTGAAGCCAGTCGTGGCGCAAGGATTCCCTGTTATATGAACATTATATAAATCTTTACATTCGTAAAGATTGATAATTTCGAAGCTTTGACTACATCTTCGGTAGTATAGTGGTAAGTATCCCCGCCTGTCACGCGGGAGACCGGGGTTCGATTCCCCGCCGGAGAGAACACTTTTTTCTTTTTTTTTCTTTTTGTATTTTATAATTTTATTTATTTTAATTATTTTTAAATATTACATTTTTTTAAATTAATTTATATTTATCTTATAAATTTCATTGATTAATGATTCATCAAATGTACTATTAATTTGCATATTTATTTTAAAAATATGTTTTTGTAGATCTTTAAACAATTTTTAGAAGGAAATATAATATATAAGATGAGCTATCATTTACTTTATAAAACTTATATCAAACTTGGACTAATTGTTCTTTGTTTTAATTATATTTAATTTCTATACTACATTTTTTAAATTTTATATTTATTTTAACAGATAAACCACATACGTTATTTAATGGACCACATGTTGTCATGCAACGACGGTGAGGACATTCCTATGGTGGATGACGAGTTCAGAGTGAACGTTCCCAAATTGATCCGTGATGATCTGTTGCAGTGAGTTAAATTATGTTTTTTTTATAAATTTTTATCTAATGTGGAATGGCTTATCTTATGGGCTACAAAAAATGTGTCATTTGTTGTTAATATATATTTTTTTACCCGCATTAAGTTTGTTTCACACTGATTTGAAGTCAAACAAACCATATACATATTAAATTAAATATTTCGATTGGATTTCTTTTCCCATTTCAAGAGAAGTTTTAGGGAATATGTACTACCTACTTTCGCTAAAATAACTGAAAGATCTGTAACTATTTAATGTTATAACTATATTGTCTTATATGAGGTTTGAGGACACATCCATGTGATATTTAGGTCATCGAAATGTTCACTCACCCGACCCAAAACATTACAGATTACTAAGAAAACGTCGCAAGCACCGCGAAACGGAAAGCGTGGTAGGCGCGTGGGAGTGGGGTACCGCCCCCAAGGACGACCTGCTGGAGATAGACCTGGCGTCCCTCCCGCGCCGCCCCTTGCTATACCCGCTACACACGCCCCTCGACCTGCGCCCCGCCAACCGGGAACACATGCTGCAGCTGAAGCGGGACCTGGATGAGCTGAGGATGTTGGTTGGCAGGTGATGTGGTTTTAGGTTCTGTTATTGTGTTTTAGTTCACGGTGTATTCTGCATATGGTAGAGTAGATAGAGGGAACCTGGGGATCTAGTATTAAGGCATTCCATCCCTTTAGTATATAAGACATTTCGGTGTCAGCCATTGGAAATTAGATCCTCCTAGAAAATATCTCTAAATGCGCATAAATTAAATTAACATTGGTTTATTAAAAAAACGATGCACGGTGACTAATAAAACTCAAGTCTTACCATAGCGGAGCAAATTAAATTAAAGAAACAAATATATATATTTTTTTTTTTCCAAAATATTGTTTTTTAACTTAGGCTTTCTGAACTTTTGCGCATTGTTTACTCGCGGAATGTACATACATTTACAGCTTAATCCACGCGGTCACGACTTGTTACTGGTATATATTTTTTTGTTATTATAACCCAATTTCATAATTACAGAGCATCGATATCATCGACAGCAACGTTAGAGTGTAAGCTATGCGGCACCCCGGCGATGCCCGCGCACGCTATGCGCATACATTTGAGTTCTAATTCACACAACGAGAAAGAGGAAGAAGACTTGAGAATATTACAATCTTAAAAAGTATGAGATAAATGTTTTTTTTTATTTTTTCAAATTGATGATTTTCAAAACTGACTCAAAATTAATATTTTAAATTTAAAATGTGGATCAAAAGAAAATTATATTTTTGAAAGTTACTTTAAGCTTTGAAATATATTACGTAACTCGTTATTAATTATGATTAAGTTTTTGGTT
This sequence comes from Heliconius cydno galanthus, assembly GCA_036379175.1. Taxonomy (NCBI): domain Eukaryota; kingdom Metazoa; phylum Arthropoda; class Insecta; order Lepidoptera; family Nymphalidae; genus Heliconius; species Heliconius cydno. The sequence continues at coordinate 296,080 of JAKRZM010000100.1, forward strand.
GATAAATAGTTTTCGTGAAAAGAAATATAATGAAAGAATCTATATTCAACTATAGTCTACTATTGTAGTTTAAGATTTTATTGTTTTCAGTTTAGTTTTTAAGTAGAAATTAAGGCTAATAAATAAATATAATTCTTTGGAGTTGATTTGAGATGTTTAAAAAATCTAATTATATGGAAACTTGAAGTTCTTGTAATTGTTTACATTGCAATTATATGTACTATACATACATATAATGTATATGCTACATGTTTTTTGTTATTACTTAATATTTTATAGTAATTATTAAAATCCAAATTGCCTCCAATATCTATAATTCGACTGTGATTGCTAATCTCGATATAAGGATGAAGCCATTAGACAAAGAAGAAAAAACAACCATTCTTGAATATTCAATACAGAATGACAATGTGATTATTTAGTATTAGGAGACTTTTTTTTTGCTTATTTTGACTCAGATACGTGATGTTTAAGAAATAAATAAACTGTTGAATATGACATTTTTGTTTTATTTTTTTTTGACTTTCATTTCATAAACATCGTCGGTGTTAGTGCAGTTTTTTCTGACTGTAAAAATACGTTTTTTGCAATCGACAATAAACATTGTTCAAAAACGACTCTGTTTGCAATACAGAATAGAGAGATTTATATATTTATTTTTAATACAAGTAATCATTTGCACTAAGATTTTTAATCATAAAACGCACTGACGCACCGACGATATGTACCTTTTTAACAATTTATAATTTTCTTCTTACAAAGTAACATAAACACATTTTTACGCTATAGCCGGAGAGAAGGCGGAGGGAACCTAGGACACTCCGTTCCCCATTTCCAGCTAAATTTTCAAGGCATTGCGTGTTGAATGGTGGGACTCAACGCCGCGCTTATTTATGCCTTTGTTCCAAAGTGAAGATATTAATAAGTATTAATATGTTCCTCCTAGTGGGATTCGAAGCCACAACCGTCGCGTCACAGTTACACTCTTGTGCCCCTGCCCCATGATCGCTTCAACATATTATATTTTTACCTACGCTAATTACGGACTTTTGTTATTGAAACTTGTTAAGTGATCTACGGTAGGTTTAGAGAAAGACTTCGAACTCTAAGCTAATAGCTTGGAATATTAAATTGCTTATTTGAACAATATTAAATGGGGTGCCTCAGCCTACAAGTTAGCCATTACAGATTCTACGGCTGGACTTTATATAGTTTGCTGTGCTGTTTTTTAACTTTTTATTGATTATTTATTAGTGAAATTTCTGGGGTGAGCACCAGAGTAGTGTAATGGACACGGGCAAACCCCCTATCCTTCCCTCCCATACTTCTTTAAGTATATGTTATCAGTGGCGTAGCTAGGGTATTTGCTGCCCGGTGCGGCTTGGGGGAGTTGATGCCCCTTTCCTGTTGATGAGTTCTAAAAAAAAAAAAAACAAAGTGATCGTCGACGATGAGTTCTAAAAAAAACTTATCGTCGACTTTGATGCCCCTTTTCTCTTGATGAGTTCTAAAAAAAAAACAAAGTGATCGTCGACTTTGATGCCCCTTTCCTTTTGATGCCCAGTGCGGCTTAGAGGACTTAATGCCCTTTAAAATGGTATAAGGTCTAAAAAACAAAGAAAAAACACACTGATCATCGACTTTGATGCCCTTTTCCTTTTGATGCCCGGTGCGACCGCCCCGCTTGCACCCCCCTAGCTACGCCACTGAATGTTATGTAATATTTAGTTGTGACGTTTTAAACATTTTACGTATATTATCCAAATAAAAATATTTTTTAAATTAAATATTTTCATACACATGTAATATTTACCATCGAAAAGATAATATTTACCATCGAAAAGATATTTTTGGATAACAATAACCAGCTGATATTTTTTGGCGTCAATAAAGCTATGTTAATTATTCAAGTCACGACGACAGCATTATATGGTATCGTAATTTACATTTCATTATTCAATATACGAAAAATATATACGGAAAAATATTTACGGATATTTGTGGGTATGAATGTAAAATAAAGCTATTTGGTCAAGTGGTAGAACCAGTTTTTTTGCCGTAAGTCGCCATAGTAAAGTAGTTGCGTTTGCGCAGGTGGTCTCGCTACAAGAAGTGAACTAATAATTTGTGATAAGTGATGTTGTGATGAAATTATACCATAATTAATCAAAAATGTGGAAAACTTCTGAAGATATAGATTTTATTCTTTTGTAAGTAAAAACCTATATTTATTTCATTATTATCCTTTTCCGTTCATACGCAAGGTGATCCTATAATGTCGGCATTATTTGTTTTGTTGATATTTTTATGTCATTTTAGATATTATATACAACTTTTTATAAATTAATTATGTCGAATTAATAAACAACTGAAATGTAGACGCCAAACATACATCGGTACAAGGTTCTAGGTTCTTATATTTTCAGTTTTAATCTGTTTTTTGTATCTATTTTACGTACGAAAAATAAATAAGAGGGGATATAGAGTGAAAAATATCTTAAAAAGGCATAAAATAATGAAATTGTGAACAAAATGTAGGCATATTGTTTAAAAATTAAGGTTATGTTATAATTTATGTGTGTAGTGATATATGAATTTATTTCCTTCCTTATTATGACAGTCATTTATGCACTAGTAAGCAAGATATTATGCTATAAATATGAATACTTTTCAAAAAAAAGAAATTATACTTTTTAAGGATATTTTGTCTGCCTTCCTTGTTATTTGCGGGATGGAGCGTGAAGCTGATTTTGTATAGATATATAATTATCTACCGACGAAAACACTACGACAAGATTTCGCATTGTCCTAATTTGTAACAGTATGATAAATACTTGTATAATACAATTATATAATACAATTTAGAATCTATTCTATTAAAGTCAAACGTAAATTAATTTGATCTAGGTAAGCATTTCCATAATTTGTTTTAGTGCTAATAATCAAATCTGAATTTGTTGCATTTTTTAACTTTATTTTTCAAATTTGAGGACAGCGAACACTCTCGGTCATTGGATTCTCTATGATATACCTACTAATTCGACGATTCAGTTTTTGTATAAGTAATAGGTAAGAACTTGTTACAAATTCTTAAATTTCACAATCAAAGTTTTCACGAGTGAGGTCAGGATCGGATAGCTAGTATTACAATTTACTTAATTAAATCAATTATTAGGTTCACTGAAGCGGAACCGACACTAAAATTATACCTTTACCATATTCATATTTAGTCTCAAAGACAAAAATATTAATATTACAATTTTTACGATTTCTTGTGGTCGCTGGTAAAATATGAGTTGCTCTTTCATATCAAAAATCATGATTAAAATTAAATCATCATCACGCCGTATCCCGCACACAAACAGCACGTGTTAAGACACTGTTTCAAACTTTTCTTTCGACTTTTATTACGAAGCATTCCGTGTTGAGTGTCGGAACACTACTTTCATATCAGTTACTATGTATGTAATTCAAAAAAAAATTGAAAATTGAAAATATTCTTTATTTAAATAAACTTATAATAAGTCGAATGAACATATGAACAAAAAGCTACTACCGGTTCGGAAGGCAGTTCTGCTGAGAAGAGCCGGCAAGAAACTCAACAGTTGCTCTTTTCAAAATCAATGGTACAATCTATTTATTACATTAGTTGGCAGCTATCCTGCATTACATTCAATTGTAAAATTTTTTTCATTTTTTTCATAGTATTCATTACATAAATTGTCTTATGAATCTAATTAAGTGTAAAGTTTAGGTATTATTAGAGGCCGTTGTAGCGCAGCGCCACAAGGGTGTGACGGTTATGGGTTCGATCCCCAATCGAAGAAGTGAAATATTTATGAAGTAAATTTTGGAAATTAAGTTTCTGTTATTGCAATAAGAAAATACATATTGGTTGGTTAAATAAGGATAAATAAATCAAAAGTAATATGATATAACAAGACAGTATAAAAAAGTAATTAACATGAACATTGATTTATCTAAGCAGTTTGGTAAACTGGAGTCAAAGGCAAGCGAAAGCAATCATATTTCGATAACTTCTTATACTTACTAGTTTATTATTAGAATATTTGGTGATATTTCTTTAATAATTGAGTAAAATTTATATAGAAAAAGATTTTTCCTATAAAATTAAATAAACCTACTCAATTTGAAAAATATGATAAAGTTTAATTTTATTCGTATGTTACATAGAAGTGTTGAGCGTGCAAGATTATTTTGTGAAAAATGTTGTCGGTAAGCAGCTAGCGTTATAAGAACCATATTTGTTATTATTGTTTTAAATTTTTTTTAAGTACGCATAGGGAACCTACTATTAAGACATTCCGTTACCGTTAAGATACTTCCGTTGTCTATTTTCCGCCGTGGAACTCAACGTCGCGCTTTTCCTCGTTATCTAAACGAGCTCGTAGATTTAAAATTTTACTAATATAATAAAAGTGCGCTACAGCGTTGAGTACGTAAAGAGTAATTGATATGTTCTAAAGGTTATCGAGGGTTATGATTGCGAAGGCGTTCGTGTATCAGCAGTTTTAGTGGTTTTCTTATACTCTATCAGTCTACTTGTTAGAATGGCGGCACTAGTGATTTCCGGGACACAAGTCGCTCGGTATTTTTTTCTTTAAGTTCTTTTTCATACGATAAATTAATTGCCTTATGTTTATGAAAAAATATTTTCGCTTAATATTTGTTGGCTTTGATAGCTTCAGACGTCCGCAAACTAAAGCAAAATTCACCTGGTCCAAGTGTCGTAAATATTATTCAGGATAAGAATTACAATCATTTAGCAGAACTTCCTTTGGCAACCACAAAACCAAGGGTAGTCTAAATTAATAGACTGTTTATNCCGTTCTCTACTTTCCGCCGTGGAACTCAACGCCGCGCTTTTCCTCGTTACCTAAACGAGCTCGTAGATTTAAAATTTTACTAATATAATAAAAGTGCGCTATAGCGATGAGTACGTAAAGAGTAATTGATATGTTCTAAAGGTTATCGAGGGTTATGATTGCGAAGGCGTTCGTGTATCAGCAATTTTAGTGGTTTTCTTATACTCTATCAGTCTACTTGTTAGAATGGCGGCACTAGTGATTTCCGGGACACAAGTCGCTCGGTATTATTTTTCTTTAAGTTCTTTTAATACGATAAATTACTTAGCAATATACTAATATTTTTATGAAATAATATTTTCACTTAATATTTGTTGGCTTTGATAGCTTCAGACGTCCGCAATCTAAAGCAAAATTCACCTGGTCCAAGTGTCGTAAATATTATTCAGGATAAGAATTACAATCATTTAGCAGAACTTCCTTCGGCAACCACAAAGCCAAGGGTAGTCTAAATTTGTAGTCTGTTTATAATTATTAAAAACAGCCAAAAAGAACCAGTTGTAAAATACGAAAGTGTAACTTTACTACAAACAAACTTCTTTTTTCCAGCTTCACGCATAGTAGGCAAAGGTGTCATGATTTCTAATGTTAATAAAAATCTGTTAAAATGTATTTTTTGTCCAGATCAATCGAGAATGAGCTTAAAGAGCAGGTGGCTGAGATGCGCAAGCGCAGCCCCGGCTTCCAGCCGAAGCTCGCCATTGTGCAGGTGGGCGGCCGAGAGGACTCCAACGTCTACATTCGCATGAAGCTGAGGGCAGCCGAAAATATCGGCATCATCGCTGAACATATCAAGTTGCCACGTGAAATTAATCAACCTGAGGTAAATTGACAGCTAGCTAGCTGGTCAGCGTATCTAAATCTTTTTCCTAATATTTTTTTATTTCATATTGATTCGTATTTTTAAAGAATTTAAATACTTATAGCTTTCGAATTTAAGTTAAAAAGTATAATTAACACAATTGTCAATTATGACAGTTTGAGGGCAGTCGTGGTGCAAGGGGCAGTACACGCCACTAACCACTCAATTCCTTCAGAATTCTGCGGAAAGTGGGGAGCGTAGTGTCTTAACACTCGGCTCCCTCTGCCTATTCTGCTACATGGGCTTCAAGCATGAAGCTGAAAAAATAAGACAATTATTTTTACAATATATAGGTATTCCATATCACAAAAGGTGATCTGAAGGTTACTTCACTGGTACCTACAACCTCCTGGGCTATCTAAATTGAGAGGTTACAATGTAAAATAGTTAATCTAAATCTTCAAGTATTTACCTAAATAAATTTTACGATGTTTGTTCGCCGCGTGTGATATCGCTAGTTCCTGACCTCCACCCCTGCGCCATGATATTGAAGAGTTTGTTATTCTCATGATGTAATTAAACAATATTGTTTGATAATATATTATTGTCGTAATAAGTTAATTATTATAACATTTATTTTATTCATAGATAAATGGAAAATTTTGAATGTCGCAATATTAATGATATGTATAGCAAAAAAAAAGATAGATCTCTTGTTAAGATACTTCTTTTCTTTTCTTAGTATAGTATAATATATTCTTTTTGTAGCTGCTAACGAGGCTAAGCGATCTCAATGATTCACCGCTGGTGCACGGCATCATCGTGCAGATGCCGTTGGATTCTGTGAATTCCATGGATGCGCACCTCGTGACTGATGCCGTGTCACCGCATAAAGATGTCGATGGGTATGTCTTAAGAACTTTAACATAAATTAAATAATAAATATTAATAAATATGACGATTGTGGGTTCGAATCCCACTCTATTCTTGGTTATCAATATTTTAATTTATAACCTCTGATAACAAGGCAAAGCGCGGCGTTAAGTTCTGCCACTCAACACGTAATGCGTCGACGCGAAAGTGGGGTACGGAGTGACTTAACACTAGGTTCCCTCTTATAAATCTCAATTTATGTAAATATATTGGGATATATTGGAAAAAAAGGTATACAAAAAGACTAAATTATCTTATTTAAATTTAATCTAGCCTGAACACCAACAACGAAGGGCGTGTCGCACTGGGTGATATGTCTGGCTTCGTACCCTGTACTCCCGCGGGCTGCGTAGAACTGATCAAGCGCACTGGTGTCACAATTTCCGGTAAAAACGCAGTAGTCCTCGGCAGGAGTAGGATTGTGGGCACTCCCGTCGCGGAACTTTTGAAATGGGAGAACGCCACCGTCACTGTGTGTCACTCCAAAACTAAGAACTTGAGTGAAATTGTAAGTAACAATGGAAATTCTATTATTCTGTTTAATATAAAGAAATATATTCCATAGGTTGGTGAATAAGATTACACACGAAAGAATAATATAAGAAACGTGAACTACTAAGTTGTTATCATATAAATACATGTTTAAAAAAACTATCGATAAGACTATATTAGCAGTCTATTTGTAAAAGTAAAGTCATTAGAGCTCAGTTCCTTATGTTTCATATTCTAGACGAAGACTGCCGATATTTTAGTAGTTGCTATAGGCAAGCCCGAGCTGGTGCGAGGATCGTGGATCAAGCCGGGCGCTGTGGTCATAGATTGTGGAATAAATCCTATTCCTGGTAAGTAATTAGTTTATCCATTTATTCTATTAATAAATAACAGTTGTTTTATTTAGGTAACTGTGTAAATTGTCAAAGAAAACATCAAATTCAGATAAAATTTTGGATGTAGTTTCCTCACCCATCTGGATTTTTTTATGGTAAGGCGATACATCACTATAATGTCTAGGTTTTGGACTACCTCGTGAATGCAAAAGGTCGTGTTTGCTGTATGCATAGTTTTTTTTATCAGTTGAAGCTGAATCTGCCTGAATCCCCTGAATCTCGCACAAAGCAGGGTAGGCAGAGGAAACCTGGACACCACTCCACTACAGTGCGATTTTGAACTTGTATTCTGCCGTTTCCATAGAAAAAAACCTTGTGTTAAGACACTTCCGTTCCCCACTTTCCGCCGGAAATTCTGGAAGCATTGCGTGTTGGGTGGAGGAACCTGTCTCGTTTAAAATCGCACGTTTGTGCCCCTGAGCTACGATCGGCCTCTTTTATATATATAGTACCTACTTTAATAAAATATATTTGATAGTGTACTAATTACTTGTCACTAATAGCAGCATGAAGATCTTAGCATATAACAATGACTGGGCCTCAATGAGTTGTTTACAAATAATTATATCACACAATCACTATAGACGGTCAGTGCAGTCATTAGGTACACTATGGTGGTTACACATTTTAGAGTAAATTAGTGTTTTTTTGTGACGTCTTAGAAAGTTTATCAAAGACGATGTAATGGAAAATGCAAATTTGGAGGAATTCATAGAAAAAATCGAAATTTAAAATTCAAATATTTGGTAAATAATCTTAATCTAATACTTGTTATATGTCTATTGTTAGTTTTTACTGAGTTTCTTACTAATTTATCATGAACATAGTGTAAATTAAATAATTATTAATAATAATTAAAGGCCTTGTATATCTTTCCATAATTTTATATTTCGTAAACCACAAAACGATCCTTACAATCTCATTCTTGCAAGATTAATTCATAACTAAAAAAATCGATAACAATTTCTAGATTCCACAAAAGCCAGCGGACAACGCCTGGTAGGCGACGTAGCGTACGCGGAGGCGGCGGCGGTGGCGAGCCACGTGACGCCGGTGCCGGGCGGCGTGGGCCCCATGACGGTGGCCATGCTCATGCGCAACACCGTGCTGGCGGCGCGCAGGCAGCTCGACCGCGTGTCCAGCAAAAGCTGGCCGTTGCAGGCGTTGAGATTGAATACGTTATCTCCTGTGCCTAGGTTTGGAGCATATCATTATTTGTAGGCTAGTACCACATGTACCAGCATGTTTCAGATCAGAACTAGGTATCAAATCCTAGTGTTCTTAAATCCGTGTGAATAAAAGAACAAAGATTATGTGAGCACAAATCCTAACAAAGATTTATTGCACCTATTTTAAATATAATTTTGCTTTTTCTGGTTAATTCACTAATATATCATATTTTTCTTATCAAATTCCAGTGACATCGTCATTGCCCGTTCTCAAAAACCAAAACATATATCACAGTTGGCGGAGGAAATCGGACTGTTCCCGAACGAAGTTTCCCAATATGGCAATACCAAGGCGAAAATATCGCTGTCGGTACTCGACCGCCTGAATGGAGATCCCAGTGGAAAATATATTGTCGTTGCAGGGTCAGTATTACCTAAGTAAAAAAATGTTGTTACATGACTTCTAAATAAAATAAAATAAACAGAGAGAGAGAGAATTCAATTTCATATACTCAACTATGTTCTTTATCTGGTCATAACATCGACAATTATGTAATAAAATATAGTTACATAAAAAAATATTTTTACTAACAGAATTACACCGACACCGCTAGGAGAGGGTAAAAGCACAACACTGCTTGGTCTCGTTCAAGCACTAGGAGCCCATCGCGGTCGCAATGCCTTTGCTTGCATGCGCCAACCCAGTCAAGGTCCTACTTTTGGTGTAAAGGGAGGAGCAGCTGGTGGTGGATATTCACAGGCAAGTATTTTTTTAGGTAACATTAACTTTTCCTTGTATTCCGTATGTGGGAGGGCAGGGAGAAGGAGACTATTGTTAATGATAGCCATCGAATTCTGGGGGCAAGCATTTCCTCGAGTAGGAATCAAACCCAAAACCTATCGTGTTTACAGTTACACGCTTGTGCTTCTGCGCCACGACTGGCCTTGCATTAACTATATATTCTAGATACATATTAAATATTTTTAATCTTTTACTTTCAATAGGTAATTCCCATGGAAGATTTTAATCTTCATCTCACCGGAGACATACATGCAGTAACTGCCGCCAACAATCTTTTAGCTGCCCAAATGGATGCTAGAATTTTCCACGAACTAACTCAAAAAGATGGTCCTTTATATGACCGTCTTGTGCCAAAGATTAAAGGAGTGAGAAAATTTTCCGCAATACAGCTTAGGCGGCTGAAGAGATTGGGTATTAACAAGGTCGACCCTGACGCTCTCACCCCAGAAGAGAGAGCCAAATTTGCGAGACTGAATATCGATACCAAAAATATTATGTGGAACCGAGGTAAGCAATAATAAAAGTTTTTAAAAAATTCTTTTTATTTTTATATCTAGATATCTTTACAATATAATTTTATCATTGCGATATCTTTAAAATATTCATAATATATACTTAGAAAGCTAAATAAATTACTATCTTTTCAGTTGTGGATCTTAACGACAGATATTTACGTAAAATTACAATCGGTCAGTCGCCAACAGAAAAAGGTTTCACTCGTGAGACCAGCTTCGACATAGCTGTCGCTTCTGAGATCATGGCTGTGTTAGCTTTGGGCAAGGATATAGAGGATATTAAAGAGAGACTCGCCAACATGGTCGTCGCGCTTGATACAAGCGGCAACCCTGTTACCGCTGATGATCTGGTAAGTTCATAAATTAAATCTTATAGTATTGATATGTTTTATCTTCATGCTTTATGGCAATGACGGGTAATCATGCGTTTTATATGACCTGCCTCCTGTATTATCGATAATCTATTGTGTTTACAAAAATAGACATAGGTATTTGGAGTATGTCCAAATATACCACTGGTTTTTTATGTAGGCACTAAAGACTATTCAATAATGCTTTAATTTTTTTTCTTTTTTGTAGGGTGTCACTGGAGCTCTCATGGTATTATTGAAAGATGCCTTTGAGCCAACTTTGATGCAAACACTGGAGGGCACACCTGTCCTAGTCCACACTGGTCCGTTCGCTAACATCGCCCACGGCTGCTCTTCTATCCTGGCTGACAAGATTGCTATGAAGCTAGCCCGGAGCGATGGCTTTGTTGCAACTGAAGCTGGCTTCGGATCTGATATAGGTATGCAATTTGTGTATGTACAGATTTATTCAAAGTAAAGCTAAATAATGTAAAATTATATTTTCAATCTTTAATTCTCTTCTTGTATGTAGGTAAATACTTGCTTCGATCTATTTTCAGGAATGGAAAAGTTCTTTGATATTAAATGCCGAGCCAGTGGTGATACTCCTCATTGCGCAGTCATTGTGAGTACAGTGCGCGCGCTCAAAATGCACGGAGGAGGACCCACGGTCAGCCCTGGACTGCCTCTGCATGACGTTTACGTTCAGGTTGATAAATTATAATCACTTTACTCTCCTACAGAATTTTCAAATGCATATTTGGTTCACAATAAAATTTTGTTTATATTCTTTTAGGAAAATTTGGAATTGTTAAGTAAAGGTTTATGCAACTTAGGCAAGCATATAAGCAACGGTAACAAATTCGGAGTTCCTGTTGTTATCGCCATCAATAGACATGGGTAATGAACTTTTACTTCAATTATATTCAATTTTAACGTTTCAAGCAGTTAAGTTGACTAAAATATTATTATTTTATTAATAGCAACGACACCGAAGCTGAACTTAACATGGTCAAAGAATATGCTTTAAAGAACGGCGCGTTCAGAGCGGTGGTATGCAACCACTGGGCGAAGGGAGGCGAGGGCGCCCTGGAGCTGGCCGACGCAGTTATAGCAGCGTGCGAAAAACCTTCCAAGTTCGAATACCTATATCCATTAAACATGCCAATTCAGGATAAGATTCAAAAAATTGCCACGGAAATGTACGGCGCTGGACAAGTTGAATACTCTGATGAAGTGCTAGACAAGATCAAGGAATTCAGTAAAAAAGTAAGCAATTTAATTATATGTTCTAAACAATACTTGTATATTAAAGCAATCCTAATATTGTGCAGGATATTGGTATCGCTTAAATCTTGTTAGTAAAAACCTTTTAATACTACCTACATCATTTTGATAAAGTTCTTGTAGCTCTTAAACTGCTAATCCGATTTTCATATAACATATCTAAGAAGCAACGCTATAAAAATTTGCAATAAAAAAACGGCATTCAAATCTGTTCATTCAGGAGTACCGCAACAGTGCCACAAGTAACATAACACAATTTGTTTAGGGAATTAAAATACATTTTTCTTCTTTTCTTTATAACGATGATGGCTTATATTATATAAGCAACGTATTTCTAATATTACCCTTTCTAAACTCAGGGATACGATAAACTGGCAATATGTATGGCTAAAACCTCAAACTCGTTGACCGGCGACCCCAGCGTGAAGGGTGCACCTGTCGGCTTCCCGCTGCGTGTTAACAACATCTTCGTGTCCGTCGGCGCGGGCTTCGTAGTACCGATGGTGGGAGAAATATCCAAAATGCCAGGACTTCCTACGCGCCCTAGCATTTACGATATCGATTTAGATACAGAATCTGGCGAAATACAAGGGCTGTTCTAATTTTGTTGTATATTGTTGTTTTTTATGAAATATGTAAAAATGTTTGTTATGAATTATATTTTTATTAAATAATGGAAATGAAGAACTGAAATCCTTTATTTTATTTTTAGTATTTCTTACAGCCAAAAATGTTTTTATTACACGTATTTTTAATAAAACAAAATATTTATATGAAAAATGTTTAGTTTCTTACAAATAACTTAATCTATAGTGACATTTAGGTTACCTTAAAGATAAACAAAGAATACATTAAAAAATTTAAGAAATTAAATAATTTCCAATTAGTAGGTCGAAATTCTAGCATCTTTTAAAAACAAAATAAAGATGGTGTTAAAGACGATTTTGTTTTAAGATCTATTTTTTTTAAGAGAATATAAACTTGGGGCCATTGATATTTAAAATGTTTGTCTGTTAGACAGTGCGTTTGTGCGCGCTTATCTCTGAAACGGCTTAACCATTTTTAGTGTAGTTTTTGCTATTGTATTTTGGAAAACTTTCCTTTAAATGTAGTTATTAGTTTTATTTAAATCGGTTCATAAGTAAAGACAAATGCTTAAGAAATTGTCGCATACAATATTGGTACAAAATGTGTTGAAATGGCTGAAATTTTAGTTTGTAATGAATATTGTCTTTAAAATGATAATTTAATAGATCACGAAAGTAATTCAGATAAGGAAATAAATATTTCTAGTAAAGCCGCGACCACGTCGCTAGTTCAATATAAAAATAAATATTTTTATAACAAAAGATTGTGAAATGAGTAAACTGATGACATTAATATCACAGCTACAATGGGCTATTGCGCACAGTTTTATTAAAAACAGATGACGTGGTTCAATTTCCGCCAATTTATATTCCCATAATATCTGATTGTAATCAAAAGTAATATTTATACGAGTTGCTTGATGTTATTTTTTATTTTTATAGGAAATAGATATCACATTTAAATATATTTAAAACAAGTAAATTGTAAATGGTAATTAAAACGTTATTTATTACGACCGACGAGTCGTAAGCGACCTGAAGTTAGCTGTAGGATGTTGCGCATATTTGTTTTCAGAAATTTATCTTACTTTTTGGTTCCCGAGTGAACAATGCGCTAACTTGCGTTTTAATAACGTTTGGACAGACAGGCCCACTGACAGCTAAAAGTAGACCTAAATTCCCATGTAGGGCTATGTATTTGCGTACGAATTAAAGGTTATGCTGAACTAATGTATAAATGAGCATCAGGCATCGGCTTCCTCTACTTCGTTAACAATTTCCGTCGGCTGGAAGTCCTCGTCGTCGCTGTCGTGGGTTGCCCCGGGGTGCGCCGGGATGAAGTGTTCTGGTTCCTTCTGTGCCAATGTGCCTGGTGCGCTCCACGATTTTTTGTTCTGATGGAAAGTTAAAAATTATATTTGTATTCATGATATTATTAAAAAAAATATTAACACAACTAGTTTTGTTATAAGATACTAATGTATCTAAGGAATCTCAGTATAAGAGACTAGCGATCCACACGCGGTTTCGCCCACTTAGACTTTTTTACACCGTATCCCGCATACAGCGGGGTAGTCAGAAGGAACCTATCGCTAACACACTACGTTTCCCACTCAATTTTCGATATATTGAATGTTGGGACTGAACTCATTAATTTTGTGTTATTACCAGAGCGAGGAAATTAATATAATTTAAATTCCCCAGTGGGATCCTGGCACCACGACATCCCCAAGTAGTAAGGTATTATAACTGTCTATCTTATGTAGGTAAGTACTTCTTCAGTAGAAGCTACTGTTACGTATCCAAGGAACCTCAATACAATCTACAAACCTGGTCCCGCCCAGCGCGCTCGACGATGTCCACGTACATGTCGTACACGAAGCGCGCCATGTGTGGCATGTCGCGCGCGCGCAGTAGCAGCTCATCCGGCACTATGGCGGAGCTACCTCTCTGTGCCGGGTAGCGCTCGCCCGGCACCAGCTCCAGCTCTAGAGAGCGCTCGGTTAGCTGTTGTGAAAAAAAAATGAATGATTGAATGTTGAGAAAAATTAAAAAATATTTAGGTACTTTAGCTTAACGCTAAAAGAATGTACCTATATAGCAGGATAGGCATAGGGAACATATTGTTAAGTAGGACCAATTTTTGAAATAGTATCGCTCTACTACAGCCAAGAAATAAAAATAATTGAGTCCCCAGGTGGCATACACACAACCGTAGCGTTCAGTAAGACGATTTTATATAATACTAGCGGCCCGCTCGCGGTTTCACCCGCGTGAACTATGTTATTATTAATTTCTGTCTCCATGACTACGTCCTAGTGACGTCTATGCAAAATTTGAGACTCCTAGCATTTGTAGTAACGAAGTTTCATACAAACTTTCGACCCCAAAAACAACCCCTTAGAAGTCGAATATTGCAAATTCCCGTCTTAGCGAGCACCTACGTCCTATAAGTAACTCCTATGCAAAATTTGAGATTCCTAGCACTTGTAGTTTCTGAGATTTCGTGATGAGTGAGTGACCTTTCGATTTTATATATATAGATAGATTATGTTATATGACATTGCGAATATGACAAATGAAAATTCAAAACATCCAAAGCTGTCCTAGCCTTCATCCTTAATTACATATTTTATCGCTGAACGAATCATTGTGTTGCAACCTGCGTTGCTGGTTCAGCCAGACCAAAATCATATAAAAAGTATTTTCATTAAAAACAATTTTATGTAGAAATCAAAAACCTATTTACAAAATATAAATGAAAATATCTTTTTGACACTAGGTCAATCAATTTTGGTCGCGTTTACGTGCGGCAAAACAAAGTGTCATTTTTTTCCTTAACATGCAAAACTACTTACATTAACATGTAAAGTAAGTAATATAACAATTCTACTATAAGGTTTTTTTTATTTTCTATAATGTACATTGCACGCATGGCATACTCATTACATACCTACGTGTTTTTGATTTGTGATACGATTTCCGAATACATACTTATAGAATCTGCAAGTCTTCTACGAGTATATCGATTTCTTACTGATTTTAACTGATTCTTTGAAAATAACACGTAACATTAATTTATTTATAGAATCGCCACTTAAATATTTTTTTTGAAATATTTACAGCTTCACGCTGTATCCCGCACAGGGCAGGATAGGCAGAGGGAACCTAGTGTTAAGACACTCCGTTTCCCACTTTCTGTCGAATTCTGGAGGCATTGCGTATTGAATGGCAGAATTCAACGCCGCGCTTTGCATCGACACCAGAGCGATGAAATGGAAATATAAACGTAAATAAATATTTCACTTCCTCAAGTGGGGATCGAACCCAAAACCGTCGCGTTACAGTCACACCATTGTGCCGCAGCGCCACTACGGCGCATATTTACAATATAATCCCATAAAATGAACTTAAAAAACAACGTTATCTGATCACATAATAAATTATTCATGCTCAATTTTGTATGTAAATGTTTAATTTAATTTTGTTATAATTTATTTATTTTCCACGAAAATAAATTAATTGAACACTTAAATTATAACAGCCTATTAAACATAAATCAGCTGTATAATAAATCAATATATTAATTAACATTTGCCAGATGTTGTGAATCATACTTTTTGCCCAAATGTTTATTAATAAATTATCGACTCGCTAGTGGCTTTGTCCACTTGAACTACTCAATTATTTATTTACTAACGTGAATTACATTCGTGTTCTAATAATATTATTATTTTAATATACTAATACACTGAAAACTAAAGTTTCATCAAATTCAATAAAATATTTTTCATGCAGCAATTTTGGCGAACAATATATTTTTTATATATGAACTAAATTGGAATAAAAAAAAAACATTAAATGTTAAGGAAAGTTGGTTGGAAAAGTGAAAACTCCATTTAAATCGGTTCAATCGTTTCTGCGACAAAGGTGCACTAATGCACAGACAGACAAAAGTCTTAAAATCATTGTTTTGGATTCTACCGGTTTCTAGAGATCAATTGTTTTAAATATTTTTATATTGGCTTTATTTAATTTTACTTTAGACCGGCTTACCATAACTGATTCCTCTAAATGTTTCTAATAAATAAAATAAACAATGTTTATAATATATGAATATTTTTTTCATAAATTAATATACTTTTACATTATTAGTCATTGTCATTGAGAAAACAACAACTTTATGCAAATTGAATATAAGAACCTACCCTTATTTACTATCCATCCAAAAACAAATTTATCAACAAATATTAATAATGATAAAAAAAAACCAAAAAAATCAACAATTACCTGATTAAACGTAGGTTGCAATTCAAAGCAGTTTCTAAACAAATTGGCTCTCGCGAATATATAGAGGCCAAGTCTCGCCCTCGACGCGGCCACTATGAGGCGGCGCAGGTCGCGCACGTGGCCCACGGCCTTGGTGCGCACCAGGGACACCAGGGCTATGTCGTTTTGTTGACCTTGGTACTTGTCCACTGTGGCCACCTGTTTGATAAAAAAATAAAAAAAGTTAAGTTAAAAACAACTAAAATACACCAGAAAATTCCAATTATCATGTTCCAAACTGTATAGGCAGAGGGAACCTGGTGTTAAGATATTCCGTTTCTCACTTTCTTCTGAATTTTTCGCGACACTGCAAGTTGTGTGACGGAATTCAATGCTTTGATATGATGTCAGAGTGAAGAGCGAACTAAATACCCCATTCTATCTCATTCCTATATCATTCTATATCATTCATATCATTCTATATCATTCCCCCTAGCGGGAATCGAACCCACAGAAACACGCTACGCCAATGCGCTATACGTAGGTAGAACTTGTAAAATGTAGTAATAAAAATCACAATAGAATTGTTTTTTATTCAACAAATTTATTCAACATCGCAAATTTTTTAATAAGTAGAAAACGTATAAAAATTTTTAACGTTGCGGTATTTGAACCCGCGCTTCTTATAATGCGTCCAAATCCACTGACCACTAAGCCGTTAAAATGAATTAAACATTTTTAATGTATTAATACTCTAAAGTCAATATAAAATCATGTTCTCTGTAAAAAAAAAATATAAAAAGTTTCGGTAAAAAAATCGCTAATGGATTATTTCAACTGACTGATCTAATGTTTGGAAATAGCTATAAATAATATCGTCATGATTACAATAGCGAAACGTGAGAGAAACTAAAACCGATTTTAAAACCTTTTCAAAGAGTGTTTCCAAACTAATGAAATAAATATTTTTTTTTAGTAGCAAGAACGTTCAAATTTCTTGTGTTTTTCGAAAAACATTTTTTCCTACGTCAGGAATAACACTTTAACAGTTAAAAAAAATATAATTATAAAAAAAAAAACAATTTACCTTATGTGGGTACCCAATGAGCGGGTTGTCAGCGCAACGTTTAGCGATGACGTCACGGATCAAATGTTTCTGTCCGTTGTACGTCGTTAGTATCGAGATCTTTTCCGCGGGCCATCCTATGAGGCGCATGTACATGAACACCGCTACTACGTATTCGGCTTCAGCTAAATTCTGTTGATAGTGAAAAATAATAATAAAAGAGTGAAAAATACATAGAATAATACAAAAAATTTAAAAAATAACATGAAATGTGTAAAATTGTAAATAAATATTTAAAATAGTTCTAATTTTTTGTTGCCGTAATAGTTTTGCAAAGTTAGCACCTACCCTACCAAGCTACAAAATTAAAATAATTATATATTTACAAATACTTATAGAAGTTTAAATGATCATCTTACCTGATAGAAGTAAGGACTGGGTTCAGTCTCACCAGCCCCATTGAAATCATCAACGTTGATCAATTGGAAATCGTATCTAAGACCGGCGTTGGCCGCGCGGTACTCGGGTTGGGAGCACACGTGCGACAAGTCACCCAAATTACGATATCTCCATCGATATAAGTTGCAAATGCTAAAAAGATAAAGGGAATTATATTATTTTACAGCTAGGTATGTGCATTACAGCGTCGATTATCCGAACTAATACGAGTTTTTTCAGCGTCATTATCCATTGAGTATATTATTGTGTATGTTTTGTTACAAGACTTTATTTTTATTTTCATAATCATAATTTCTAGTATTAAATAGGCATGCAAGTTGTGGGTTAGACTGTGTCATTCAAGAAATAGAAATATTTGAAATTGTCATTTTCTTCGCTCTGGTGTCGAAGCAAAGCGCTGCGTTGAATTTCACCACTCAACACGCAATGCCTCAAAATTCGCCAGAAAAAGGGGAACTGAGTGTTTTATCACTAGAATCTCTCTGCCTACCCTGCTGAGTGCTTCACAGCGTAAAGCTAAAAAAATAAATGTATAACTAAATCAATTGAGTTTGATTATTCCAAAAATAAAAACCGGTTATTCCAATTCCCATGTCCCCGAATTAGTTGAGATAATTGACGTTCTATTGTATTAATTTAATTATGGCGTTCGAGGAATGTGTATTAATGCATGTCACGTTATTTTATTTTAGTAACAATAGCTCCTTCTTCTTACTCGATTACATAACAAAAGAAGCGTGACGTCACGAAGACTAAAGAAGCGTATTGTCATAACAAAACAATATCTAACTTCTATATAAACATTCGCATTTAAATTATTAAACGGAATTGGTAATAAATATTTTTATTTGGCAAACATTTATTCTAATACGGCAGAAAAATATAAAGTTTATGTATTTCTAAAATCTATGGAGCTATAGAATGGCGCAAGCAATTTATTTCTATTGTACTAAAATAGTATTAAAAAGATTTTTCGATTTAAAAGTTTTATCCGGCAAATACTATAACATTTATTTCAAGGCCTTCCAATTTGATATTCAGAACATCATTTACTACGGTTACTAGGGTACATATATTTTTAAATATATACTCGAATAATAAAATAAAATTTAGTCTACATACTAAAAGACTATTTTTTGCACAACTGCTCTTAACTAAGAATCGAATTCACACCCTACAGACTGACAGCCAGACACTCACCAGCAAACCAACAAATACAAATATCCTTTATATTTGAATAATCATAAATAAATATATATTTAAATTTATAGATAAGTTAATAATAAATGTAAATTTGTTGATGTCATATGAATTCTGATATCATGATCATTTTTGGATTTGACACACAGATATGTAATGTTCACCTTATTTACGCCTACAATTTATAGATATAGCCCTAGTAATCGAGAGATAGAATCGATGGTCGTGGGTTCGATTACAATTTACAACTCGAGCAAGTGAATTAATTTAATTTCTTTATTCTAGCAAAAAATCGCAGTGTTAAGTACCTACTTTCTTTTTTGTATATATTTTTTAACACTAATTTTATAATTAACTTTGACAATGAGTTTTATAAGAAAATTTCAATTACCGAATACATTAATTCTTCGTTCAGATATCATACATAAAAATATGAAGAAAAGACTGAATGAAGAAAGAATTTCTGTTTGTTAAGGAGACAAAGGTAACATTCATATTGTTATGTGTTATTGTACTATTGTCCTTGCAAAATAGAATAATCATGATAAGAAAATGGTTGACACTTTTAATGTCTTCATATTTATGTGTTCTTTCTTTTAAATACACATGTAATATGAAACATTACACACATTTCACAAATGCAATGTTTACTTTGTTAAAAGTATTCTTAAAAAAAATAAAAAAAAATATTCGAACAATAATCTCGGTTGTTTTTTTTTTATTTTATAAATTATATATTTAGCAAGAAAAAGATCATTCAAATTAATGAATTCACTGTTGAATTGAATTTAGCTGTAATTTTTTAAACATTATTTATGATACTAGGTTACTGTGGCTGTATACGTATGTGACTCATCTCTTGACAAGATAAGATGCGGTTAAGATTTCCGAACAAAGGAAGAAACATAATAAACTAATGAGTAATTAAGACAAAGAAATGTATGTAAATATATGAGAAAAAAACGACAAAATGTAAACGATCAAATAAAATAAGTATAATATTCCAAGCCATCATCACAGTTGAATGGCATCTAATATTTAGAACGGGAGGGAACCCACATACAATAAAATGTCGTAATTTCTTCGCTCTTTAAAGACAAATAAAAATAAAAATTAAACTCACGTAGGTCTTGCACGCCCCTGTGCATCTAATTCCACATAAGGCACTCCAAGTCTGACCATCCTGGTGAAAAGACTTTGCTCCATATTGCAATACTTCTGGAAGGCCATGTTCTTTACCACCGGCGGTAGCTGATGATGATCTCCTATCATTATCCAACGTTTTAAACGAGATCTGCCATCTTGAGGGTTTTGAAGCAAAAGTGGAATAAAAGTCTCAATTTCTAGGATTTGGGCCGATTCTTCCATTAGTATGTTGTCGTATTTGAAACCTGTATAGATAATTTTATGTTACATGAAATTCAAAAATATTAATTAATTCGCAGAAAATTTATTTTTTTGTTAATTACGATGTAAGTCTACAAGTAGTCTGTACAAGAAACTAGTTTTAAAATAAGACCAATTTATTCTTATTACAATTGTAAAAGAAACAAAGTTTTATATAAAACAGTAGACCTACTATCCCATGAAAGTTTGAATTTGAGAAAGATTTTTATATTTATAATTATTATAATACACTTATAGAGTATGGATAAGAAATAAAAATATCTGAAATATAGGGTAGGGAATGGAGTGTCTTAACACTAGGTTCCCTATGCAATATGTGCAATACGGCATGAAGCTACACAAAATAGGATTTATACATACCCATTTCAACAAGTTCAGAACGTTTTAGAGCTGCGTGAGTACACGTCATGGCGATGATCTTGGCTTCCTTCACCAGTAGATACTTGGATCGGTCTAGACCAGACCTCAATAGCTCGAAGGCCCTGAATTCTTCTAGTTCTTCGAAAATATGGTCTATGTACCTAAAATATATATTTATGTTTTGAGATCAGGAGATCAGACGAGAAAACATTTTTGTATATTTTTTTTAAATATACTTCTATATGCTTAGGATGATATAATCTTATAGTACACTAGCGACCCTCTTCGCGGCTTCGCCCGCTTTAACTACTGGATTATTCATGTAATGTTTTGTTTGCAAAGCACTTAAGATAGTGTGAAAAGTAATTAAACCCGCATTTTCGTAGTTTCAATAAGGATTTTCCAATTGTTTTACACAGCAAGGATTTTTTAGTAGGTACCGTAATTTTAAATCTGTGCTACTAATCTTTTCAAGTACTTATTAAAATATATTTAAATTACTATTTTTAGATAGTTAAATGACATTAAATAATACATTCAACTCGAATTATCCAATACGTGCAAACGCATCTAAATCTTCGTTGCTATAAAGGCAGGCGGGTTTTTTTTTTCGAGCTTGTGGTTAATGCTGAAGAGGGTATTCTGTCCCTGATGAAAAGCAAGCACTACGTGGCTGCCTGTGACGAAAATTAAATAGAATGCATCGGCCGGGAATTGAACCCGGGCTGCCCGCGTGGCAGGCGAGCATTCTACCACTGAACCACCGATGCGTGTAAGGCAGGCGGGCGCGGCGGACTCGCTTGTATAAGCATAACGTCGCGAGGCGCGTTTCGCAGCAAGGATTTTTTGATATTGTAACAACTTCTAAAGTACTTATTAAAATGAAAAACAGAAAAGACAGTTTTGATCTACATTAAATGGCCAACGTAACTAATATACTTATTTATATGCTGAGAGTAAGGGATAAGTGAAACTTGACTCGATACAGTTGATGTGTGAACGGCGTGATGTGTCAATAATTAAATGCGTTTTTCTCTAAAACTATTCGCAATTTCGAAATAGTTTAAAAAGCAAATTTTATCTTCGTTTAACGTAGAAATTTAATAAAGTATTTTAAAGGATAAGGATTAATACCATTATGGAAAAATATCCCTCACAATAAAAAATATATTGAAATTACTATTTTTAGACAGAAATATGATCACTACACGTTATTCTTAAAAGATACGAATATGCCATCGCGGACTTTTTTGTAGATCTTATTAAGAGGAACAATACTCCAGTACATTTTTTTCATGTAGTATTTACCATTAAAGCAGCGCATGCGCCAAAGTGTCTCAGCGGGTAGGACTTTATACACATTTATCGTATTTATGTTAATTTACATAAGAATGTACAAATAATAAACTATATATAAACCTTCCCTGAGAAATACTCGACCTAATGGTGAAAACCGCATCCAAATCCGTTGGGTGGTTTAGAAGAAGAAGAGTTAGAAAGTTCAGACAGACACAAAAAGCGACTTTGTTTTATAAGATATAGGATAGGATATAAATGCAAATAAACTTTAGATTATTTCACAAAATAATAATTTTTGATAGATTATTATATATTAGTATTGCATTTTTTGAATTAACTGGTGAACATATAATACATTTACCTGTAACAGCTCTTTGCAATTTCCATGTTCTGTTCATAAGATTTTCCAGGGAACAACGGTTTCGGGGCATCGTCGAAGAATTCGTGGAACGGAAACTCCTTACTAATTGTTTCTATAGACTTGGACTGCCACATATAAAAAAAATGATTAGTATAAAACAAATATATTTAACTTGCTGACTAAATTGGGTGCTACATACTACACACAATGGTAGGTGGGCAGAACTTTATGTCACATACTCTTCTCCACTGTCCTTCCCAATTCGAGACAATACTAGATGAGTGGCCAGAATTCAAGGTATCATTTTAATTTTCCAGAGTATGAAATAAAATATTCATAGTCCAGAAATGGAATCGAATCCACAATTATGTTTCGTTCTACGAGTATATATTCTTAGTTTAATTGTGTTTTCAAGAAACATAAAACTAAATATAAACTCTATAGAGTGAATTCCTACGTATGTGCGTAACGACTTTTCATATACTTAATCCAAAAATAGAAGTAGTAAACACACAAATTTAACAGTTGTTTGCTATTGCTTTGTTTTTAAACGTTTCTGAGGGTAGGCAAAGAGAATCTAGTATCTACGCCCCGTTTCCCACTTCGTTTTTAGTGTAACTCAACGCCATGCATTACAAGCGAGTAACGCAAATAATTGTAATATATCCCTGAGTAAAGATAGAACCACAACCATAGCGTTTGCAGTGAAAAACAGAGTGCATACACCAATTCGGCGAAAAAAAGGAAGCCGCCTATATTAACACTAGCCTTCCTCTGCCTACACCGCCACACGCGGAATGAAGCAAAAAGGAAGGAAACATGTTAAAATTAAATCTGGACAAGCCATTTACAGCTAACTTCAGGACAGCTACGGTTTGTAGGCTGTACCTACTGCTACTACTACTACTCATCCTCTATATCCATACCTCATCCTTTTCACATATCCTCGTGAAAGCCCGCCATCTCGGCCTCACGTGGTAGACGTGGAAGTGATGCGCCAGTTCGCAGGTGGCACCCGCGTCACCTCCCACCGCGAGGGTACGCTGGAGTCGTGACACGTGGTCTAGTAGCTCCAATCTCTTTGATAGCACGTAGTTTACTCGCCCGTATCTAACAGTAATTAGGTGTAGGGTTAATGTAAGTTGTCATAGAAAAACTTTAGTTTCAGTTCATCTCTCGACCTAAATCTTAGATGGAATGTAATTTCTTATAATGCGTGGATGACATAAATGTGATAGTATAATAAATAGAAAAATTTATATAATATAATTATTTTTTTTATTTAAATGACTTCATTTACACAAAACGTAAAAAAAAATATTTACTTTTTTAAATTTTCTCGAGTAATTACGCGTTACCCGAGTAAATTTTATCTATATCTAGGTGTAGTTGGTATGTATGGGTTATCATTGCAACCTTTAGATGTATGCAGTTCATTTCTTCATATCTAAAAATAGCTTTATTTATTATCTATGTACTTAAATTTTATTAAAAATCAATGTAATGTTTACATCCATAATAAGTAAATATTCTCCTAGTTATCTATATATATGAACAAACCTCGAAAAATCTTTGTCCGTCTGTAAAGATTCCTCTCCGTGCCCAAGACGTAGGAGATGTCGTTCGTCCACGTCCAACTCAGCCACTTTCTCGAACAGTTGGTTAAGTGCCTGATTACTATGAGTGACGACCAGTGTACGCTGCCACGGGAAATTGTGATACAGGTTCGATATTATTTGCACTGCTACGTCAGTTTTACCTAAAATAAAAAAAATTAAATGCAATATTTGTATGATTTATTATTTTTCTTCTTTAAACGCCATATGTTATTTAAAATTGCTAAATATTTAAACGGAATAAGATATAGGATTTTTATTTAAAAGAAAACAAGCACCGACTGCGTATATGTGCACATATATATACTCAATCAACTTAATAAGCCATTTCGGAGTATAAACGTTTCCATTATAGTCGTAACTTCATTTTTTTTCTCTGACCCATTCTGCTGTCGGGCTTCGTAAGGGCCAAATAAGAAAAAAGTAATGTTGGAATTTACGGCCAAGCTTCATCTTATTCGAATCAGTGAAAATCCTATCCGTAAAAATGTTTTTTATTTTTTTGATTGTTGATAGGCAAGCATTTGTCCGCTATCTCACCTAGTGGTAAGTGACGATGCGGACGAAGGTGGAGCATGCTTGCCCAGGTAGTGCCTATTCACTCGTTCTTTAAAGAGGGCCAGGTTATACTTGGCGGGGAACAGTCAAGAAATAATACATTTTAGGGAATTATAAGCAAAATTGCATACAATGTTGAATATAAATATCGCGAATCGAGCAAGAGCTGAAGAGTTAAAAGTAGAGTCAAATCTTATCGCATCCGTTCAATAATAATGAGTTTATAAGTAAGTACAATATACGCATTGTACTTTATTCTATAAGATCAGGTTACAACCTCGTGAATACCCGTCTGTTATTTTGTTAAGGCAATTTATTTCGAGAGCGCAAGGATATTAAGTTAAAATTAATATCAAATATACAAGTCTATGGTCTCTTGAAGCATAAAAAAACAAGATTCTAAATCAACATGATCGTAAGATACGTTAGTCTGCAATCATGAAATTAATACGGAACCCTCGGTGTGCAAATCCGACTTGCACTTGTTTTTTTTCCTCGGAATATTCATTATAAATCCACTGACGGAAGCCAAAAACAAAAAAAACATTTTACAGAACTAGGGAAACAAAAATATTATTGAATCAAAATTACCTACATTGCATAACAACATTAATTGTTCCTTTCGTATTTAAACGTCCCATTGTCGTCGTTTTTTTTTAACATTTTAAAAATTTCTCAATGATAATAATATGATTATTTTTTTTTTATTTGCCAGGCTATAGTTCGCCCAGGTTACTTAAGATGCAAAGTGTTACTTAATATACAAAAAATTATACATCACAGATTTGCATATGCAAAAGGAATACTTAAGTATAACATTATTTTTGTTTCCATTTGCATCTGAAAAGCACGTTTGGAAAAAAACATTTTGCCATATTTTTTTATAAGCTAACCAAAATCTCTAAACAAAATTTCGAGGGATTTTTATGTATTTCGAAAAAAACAGATTGAAATTTTAATCTCTTAATTTTAAATATAACAAAGACTTTTAAGCTTTGATGCCTTTACATTTCAAAGACTAAGTCTAAAGCACTGGTGGTCTCTAATCACATACCATGTTCATACCGTTACCAATATTCCTGATGAGTAAGGGATCAAATTCCACTTCCACTAATGAGATAATTTCAACACTACTGACATATTATATAGGTGTTTCCCTGAACTGATTCAGCAGTCACCGGAAGTTGAATGACGGAGCGCGACTATGGATATTATAAAATATTTGGAAAAATTAAGTATCAGCACTATGAGGCCGAGGCCATAATACGATTATTATTATGATATTAATACAAAAAAAGTAAGTACATATCGATACTTTACTACCAATATCTAGTAAGTATATAGGCATGACCTACTCTGTAGTTTACGTTTGAATTAATATTTAATTGTCATATTCCTTAGTCCCTGCTTATTTTTTACTCCAGAAACAACAAACCCATTCAATATTAGGCACAAATATGAAAATATTTTGGATTATCATACAAGAAGCGCCAGCAAGGCGCCGGGTGTGGTCACACTTGGCAAGAAATACCTTGAGAATTAAATAACTTTGAAATTGGCCATAACCAACACGCACCAAAGAATATAAATTGTCTATAAATAACTGAAATAAGTTATGTGACGCTCGTTTAATTATGCTATAAAAGCTTTTATTATCTTTAACTCTTAAGTGTTGATTACTAATAGAACTGGACGGCTAATAACTAAATGAAAAAAACCTCTTTTTTTAGTATATTGTTTTCGTCATTACATAAATTTCACATTGAGTATAATTTTGGATCTCGTTT
This sequence comes from Heliconius cydno galanthus, assembly GCA_036379175.1. Lineage (NCBI taxonomy): Eukaryota > Metazoa > Arthropoda > Insecta > Lepidoptera > Nymphalidae > Heliconius > Heliconius cydno. The sequence goes on from JAKRZM010000100.1 coordinate 322,680, forward strand.
TCGTTAGATTTTGCGAAAAATCTTGCATTAGCACTAAGTACAATGTAAAATTTGTATAGCTACTTAATAAAAAATAATATAGATACATTTAGACTTAGATCTCTCACTTTTCGAAAATCCGTTACATTTGGAATTTATTAAATCCCAGGCGGTATTTTTAAAATTAGCAAAGAATGGAACGATGCTTCATGGTACACGAAGTTTTTTCTCTATCTTTATACGGAAAATATGTGATATAAAAAGATAAAAATTTACCGGTCCCAGGCGGCCCCACTACTAAGGTAAGTCCAGGCTGCATTCCCGATCGTATGGCTTCAACTTGCGTCGGTGTGAACAAGATATTGTTTCTAAAAAAACAACAATTATTAAAGTTCATTTAAAGTTCATCGCCAGTATGAAATGACTTGAACGCAATGCTCGTGGATTCGATTTCCAAACAGGGTAAAATTTATTCATATAGTAGGTATAAATAGGAGATTAATAAGTTTAAATAGAAAATGACATTCACAACAAGTTAAATATTTTAAAATGAAAAAAACATTTTAAAGCAGTTCATATTTAACCGTCCAGATTTAACCATAGCAATCGATGTTGTTATCACATGATCAAACAAAGACATTTTCCTGACGTACCTAGTACCTACTACACAAATATTCTGTTTAAAACATGTTTTACCTGGGAACCTGGAAACCTAGTGTCAAGACACTCCATTTCCATCAAGACGTTCCGTTATCCACTTTCCACCGAACTCTGGAGGCATTGCTAGTTTCCACTGCGCAGAAGCGAAGCGTAAACATTAACATTAAATTTAGCAAAAAAACCAATAACAGTTACTTACTTTTTCGGTTCATTATACAGATAAGGTCCCCGTTTCGGTTGCACATGCGGTTGTACCGTTATCACNCGCGCGCTTACTTTAAAGGACAATATCTCAAAAACTAATAGACGTATCAAAATAATTCTTTCACAAGTATTTTTCGTTTTTAAAAGACAATACGATGAGCTAGAATTTAAAATTAGTGATTATTCTCCATTATATTTAAGACTGGACATATGCCCCGTACCTTTTGTTAGGTAATACTTGTTTACATTTAATCAAAAAATTACATAAGACTAGAAATTTAAAATACCTAAGTACTTAGCATAGACATAGTTTCTATGTGTTCTTAAATTTAGTTATTACTCATTCGTTTAAGCATTTATTTTAAGTGTTAGTAGAATAGTAATAAATTTTAACCCACTTTGCATAAATATGCCGATAAGACACCACGTACCGAGCATATCAGTATAGCAAAAAATGTACATTAAATTCAGGCAATGAAACCACAAAATTTTTGCACATAATTTAAATCTGTATGCTACACTTAGGGTGGGCAGAGGGAACCTAGTGTTTAAGTACTCCGTTCTCATTAAGACACTTCCGGTCCCCTCTTTCCGGCGAATTTTTCATGCATTGAGCAGGAAATAAAAATCTTAAATATATAATTCCCCCGAGTGGGAATCGAACCCACAACCGTCGCGTAAACAGTCGCACGTTTGTTCCCCTGCGCTACGACAACCTCAAATATTTGTAGAAATAAGAAAATATCAACACCTAAATAACTTACTTGAACGGTCGTACCAGTTTTCTAGGATCATCAGTCTTAACTTTAATCTCGTAGCCCGGGAAACTATTGCGTAGATGCTCCATATCCAGGAAAGTATCATTGAAATCCAAGGCGGGGATTTCATTCGGCATTCTGTACCAATAAAAAGTGTGAGTTACAATTAATTTGGATATTAATTAAAATAAAAAAAAAAATCAGCAGTTTTAATTAAAAAAAGTATATGGTTCATACCTGGTATAATGCGCTTGTCCAGGATCGCCATATCCTAAAACGATATCGTGTAACCATTCTGGAACCACGCATTCTGTGTTCATCAGTTCTCTGATCGTCTCCAAAACAGCTTTGAAATTATTCTCTTTGGGTTTTCGACGCATAACAATATTGAATGTTTCGTATACATCCTATGCAATAAGAAAAATATTATTATATTATTAGGCTGTATTATTATATTATTAGGCTGTATTATTATATTATTAGGCTGTATTATTATATTATTAGGCTGTATGTTAGATAATTTAGATAAAAAATCAGCTTAATGCTTAATCCCCTATATATGTACATGGAAGGCAGAGGGAACCTAGGTCCCCCTAGTTAAGACAATCCGACACCCACTTTCCACCGATTTTTCCGAGGCATTGCGCTTCGAGTGGCCGAACTTAACGCAGGGCTTTCACCCATGAATTTTTGCTTGGAAAATATTTTAATGTGAAACTCGAAAAATTGGCATCGAAAGAGGTGTAAAAACATGTTAAATTAATAAGATATTTGATTTTAAATATTTATTGATTTTATATATAAGATTTTTTTGGCAATTGAAAAAAATCGGTGTCATATTACTTGTCTTCCTAATTTCCACCAATTTTGCATAATGTGTCGGTCCTGTGCTGCAATTACGTAAAGTAATATAAATATTTCCCCCAGTGGGATTTGAACTCGTAACAATTGCGTTGAGCGGTCTCATCAGAGAGTCAATTGAATATTCATACAAAAGCAATTACGCATTAGGAATACTAAAAGTTCGCTCTAATTACACAACTACTTATTAAACTCGATAAATATTTAAAAATAAAAAGAATTGAATAAAACATAGTTTTTTAGCTTTACGGTATATAATTGATATAAATTCGGATAAAGATTCCGAGAAGAGTGAAACATCCGGAAAAATAAGAGAAGACAGGAAAAGGAAAAACGCTATAGTAAAATTTCACCACAGAATTTCCACAAGAAGGATTTCTTCGAACACCACAGAGATCGTCGGTGGTCTATTAATAAACAAATTTTAAAACATTGACCTTCACCAGCTAGTTTTAAGTACTCTCTGGAAGCAAACATTTTTTTCGACCAAGTGTTATAGATTCAGCATGTTTTATCGACGTATTTTCCAACTGGCGATAAATTTAGCTCGCAGATGCCGTTGTGATTCTGTAATCTCTGAATGTAAAAAAAATAGGGATGGCTAAACTTTATTTTATTATTTAACATAAACAATAATTCAAATTAGGTTACAGATAAACAGCTTAATATATTAATTACCTATATCTAGTTCAGAGTTATCATATCAATGAAAATATCTTTTTCGGGAATACATATTTCTAATTATAAATAACTAGGGGACCCGAACGCAGCTACGCTCGCTTGAACTATAACAAAATTTATTAAATATATTTATGAAATTATTTTCAGTTTTCAATAGAGAGACGCGTTAAGCAAGCTCATTTTGGGTGACGTTTTATAACAACAAACTTTGCAAATCGTTGCTTAGCAACGCTATTAACATGGCGTTGTTATTAACATGGCGGAATAAATTGCATGTCAAGTTAATAAGCATTTTAATATATGGGTATATATCGAAAATATTACAAATATGAGAAAAAAAAAGTATCCTATGTTCATCACGAGACCCTCAAGTATCTCTATATGAGTATTTTATCACAATTAAATTAGCGGTTTGGCCCTGATTGCGTAAAAGACAGACAGACAGAGAGACAGACAGAGTTACTTTCGAATTTATAATATAGGTATGGATTTCAGTATTTCTTCGTCTTTTATTACGGTAAGCAAATAAGAAATTACTATTTATAATCCTTATGCATGAATAATATTTTAAAATGTTTCAGAAGTATTTGTGTTATGACATAAATTTAAAACAGTTACTTTTAATTGATATATATCTCCCATATTATGAGAAGAGTTTTGTTATTCTTAACAGTATATCTAAAGTTAAACAATAACAATTTAAATAAAAACAATATATGGTAATGCAAGCGCCAACTGGTCGCCAGATGGCTAGGTATTTATTTCAATCGTTAAATACCGAATCTTATCAAGAAATAAAATCGAAAAGTTAAAAGGCTGTATATAGTTTTAAGTGGAGCATATGGCTTACGCAATTGATTTTGTTGCTTTTAAACTTAGTATTGCACTGAGAAATTATGACGAAACCATTCTACTATATAATAAAGAAATTAGAAATAACTTCAGCTTTTCGTTTTATTCTGCCCATATGTCCACAGGAAGAAACGTCCTAGTCGCCTCCAGCCACCAATCTAGGCTTTCTGAACTTTACTGCATTTACTCGGGAAAATATTTATAATAAATAATAAAAATCCTTATTTATTCCTAGCATCAGGACAGTCACACCGATCGTTATGTGTTGAGCTCAAGTCTGGAGCGAGAATATGAATTTATTTAGAATATTTCTCCAGTAGAAATCGAAGCCAGTACCATCGCGATAACAGACCGACGCTGTCGCACCGCACTACAGTTACCTAATTAAGAATCAATACAACAATAAATTAAATAGATAATAAAAATGGGCGTTTCATTAACATATTGTATATTAAGAATGATTGCGTACATATAATACATACATAAACGTTCAGGTTTAACCATATATATATATTAGCTAATTGATTATTATGTCTAAGTACAGAGCGTTCATTGCGTCAACTACAACGGTGACGTCATCGCTTATATGCCTTACTTCTATAAAAGGAGTTATTTATTTTAACCTGTCAAACTAAATATAGTATTGGCATTGTTCCTTAAATGACCGAAAGCCACAGTTTAAGATATGAAGCCTAAATCCCGTTGAGTACATTTTAGTTTGAATCCCGTTGAGTCCATATTAGTTTCAATTCGTATTTAAACTATGTATATGACGTAGTTTTGACGTAGTTTGATAAGTAATTGTTATGAGTTCAAATTTACGTGGAGGAATAAAGGTTTTCCCGTTCCTATTAGATAATTTGCGGTGAGAACCGCCATTCATCATTCGCCGTTTTCATATAAGTTTGAAATATAAATCTTAGAAGTAATTATTCAGAAAAATCTATTTAAAAAACACATTTAAAAGTATTTTTTTCACACCTTATTCTTCTTGGTAAGGATAACAGACCGTTGCACAAATATACTGTGCAATAAAGCAAATAAAAGATTAACAGAAAATAGCAAATACTTACTTCTTTCCCTTTGCTGGCTCTATCCAAATCTAACCTATACTGATTTGGATCCAGGAGTAGCCTGAAAGTTCTGGAATCTCCATCCAACTCAGGTCTTGGTTCTGGACCTTCCTCTATAACCCGTCCTGATGCGTCCAACATACCCTCGACTTCGCACCCCCTTACGTATACAATACCCGCTTGTTCTACCATGCTTTTTTTGTAATCATATTTTGTTCCTACGGAAAATAATTTATTTTAAGTTTATTTCGTTCCCCACTTTGTGGAGGCATTGTGTGTTGAGTGGCGGAACTCAACATTGCGCTTTCATTACCAGAGCGAAGAAAATTAAAACATTAAATATATAATTTCCTCGAGCGGCAATAGAATCCACAACTTGTTACGTTTACATTCACGACTGGCCTCCATGCTTAAAATTTAGATAATAAAATATTTTTCACGTAGTCATGTTGCTTGAGGATATAGGTACCCACCTATATCCTCAAACTACAGACGGGCACATTTTCCAATAATTTAGAAAATATTAATTCATTTTAATAAACGTTACAAGAATTGTGACCAGGAAAATTTTGAATCATAATGAATTAGTAATTAAGAAAATAAATATTCTAATAAACATATGGTAACTGGCCACAAACACGTCAATTGTATGTAGAATAAAAACAAAACATAAAAAACAAAAAACACAAGAAAACTTGTAAAAGAGAAAAGACATATCTGTACAACTCTTACCTATTCCTTTATTTGGACGTACGGTCACCAAGAAACAAACATCATGTTTTCGGAGATTCTCCCATTCCTGTTTAATCTCATTTTTTACGCTCAAAGTGACAGTGACATCAGCTCGAACTCTTGACGGTGCCTTTTCTCCTATATTAGGTTTCGCCACTTCAACAACCGCGAAACTTTGTATTGGATGAGCCATTCGTGCCCAACCACCGAAATATACACTACCGTCTTCTGCATGCCTGTATTAAAATAATATTATGGGAAAATTATTTCTAACACAATAGATATCGTCACAGATAATTATAGGTACCTATATATATTTTAGCTTCGTTTTTGCATCCCGCGTACAGCAGGATAGGCAGAGGGAACCTAGTGTTAATACACGCTGGTCCTCACTTTCTCCTCAATTTTCGAGGCGTTGAGTGGAGGAGTCTTACTAGAGTGAGGAAATGAAAATAATCCGTTGCTCCGAGTGGAAATAGAACCAACAACCGTAGCGTTTACCACCAGACGCAATGATGCTGTACTATAACGGTCTCCTTCTTCTTCTTCTTCATAGGAATAATTATGTTTTAGAAGAAATTGTTCAAAATCCACTTACCATGGTGCCAGCCTGTAAACCGCATCTTCAATATCTTGACGAATTTCATCTAAGGTGGAAAAAATATACAATTATTAAAACGCACGATATTCATTTATACGAGGTGTGTTCAAAAAGTAAGGTGACTTTGTATTTTTAAGATAAAATATTTATTTATTTATCAATATTTATGTTGTCCCCTTCAAAGTAATCCCCCTCAGATACAATACACTTATGCCAACGGTTTTTCCAATCGTCAAAGCACTTCTCATAAGCACTTTTCGGTATAGCCTTGAGCTCTTCCAGCGATGCAGTCTTTATCTCTTCAATCGTTGCAAATCTCCGTCCTTTCATAGGTCTCTTTAGTTTTGGGAACAAGAAAAAGTCACATGGGGCCAAATCCGGTGAATATGGTGGCTGAGGCATGATTGTGGTGTTGTTTTTGGCCAAAAAATCTCTCACCAGCAAAGATGAGTGAGCAGGGGCATTTTAGCAATTTCGGAACAAACTTCGCTGACACACGTCTCATGCCCAAAACGTTAGAAAAAATTTCATGGCACGAGCCAAGCGATATACCAACATCCTCAGCAACTTCTCTGATAGTGATTCGACGATTTTCCAGAACAATTTTCTTCACTGCTTGAACGTTTTCATCAGTTGTTGACGTGCTTGGGCGTCCAGAGCGAGGCTCGTCATTGGCATCTTCCCGGCCATCTTGGAAGAGTTTGTACCACTTGTAAACATTTTTTTTACTCAGAACAGTTTCACCGTATGCCACTGTCAACATTTTAAGTGTTTCGGAGCACTTTATTTTATTTTTTACACAAAATTTGATGCAAATCCTTTGATCCATATTTTTCGATAGCAAGAAATCGCCGAGCACGCAAAACACTTATAACCTTTACGCCTCTCCCAACCAAACAAAAAATGCTATACACTTGAAACTTGGTACAGATGTTCGGGAAGAGTGTACCAACATAACAAAATAAAAAAATCGATAATCGAAAGTACGTTGCCCGCCAAATTTGAAAAGTCACCTTACTTTTTGAACACACCTCGTATATGCATATAAGGGCATATTTCAAAATTATTATTATCGCATGTGGCAGTTAAACGTACAGTGTTTGAACTGCTGATAAGCTTTTACAAATATGCTCAAGACTTATCAGGTACATGCTCCTAATTTACGCAAAAATATATAATATGAGCTGTTTACTTTAAATATAGTTAGTATGCTATGTTTAGGTGATAAGTGTCTTACGCTAACATGGACTTTCGAGCTCATCCTGTCATTTATACTAGTGAAACTGTCAATATGGAAAGTAAGCTAACTCTTATTAATAACGTCAACAGCTGATCACTTTTCTAACTCTAGCAGTAATAAAGAAGTAAATAGGCTTTTCTAAGCTTTTATTACATTACATCGTTTATTTATTCAGCACAATGAAATATTGAATATTTATGTACTATATATAACAAAATATAGGAAAGATAATCTTCAATGTCAAATTAATGATGTATAAGAGGAATAACTGATTCAGAATGAAATGTTTCTAAGAAATGGCAACCATCAATCAAAGTAATAATAAAGTACCTGAACATACGAGGCATGAAATCACTAAATGCTATCATTGAAACCCCCACTCATGTCGTGCATAGAGTCAACACTATGGATTCTATAGAAACTAATGGGTGCGGTACCCTTCTGGTACTATTATTATTATTGAGATGTCATATTCCACGCTACACCTACGCCTATCCATATATATATTAATAATAAAATTGATGGGTGTCTGCGAATGGATATATGAGAAAAGAAATTTTCTTTTCATCAAAAAAATCTTGTTCTTTCGCTACGCCCCAGAGTTTGAGAACCCCTATCAGCTATATATATGAATATATATGAAGTAAATATTGGTGGTGTTGACATTATAATAAACATACAGTATCTTTACTATTTGGTCTTTAGAATAGAACAAAATGGGAAAACGGTAATAATCGTTATAATTTTATAAAGTAAAATAAATCTTCATTTTTAATTAAGAAAATATTATTAAACCTCAAATATTTACTTACATGTACTTTCTAAACGAAACAGATTAAAGTTCCTCAACAAGTAATCATGCAGCGTTAAGAACTGTAGATTCAATTTTGGCAATGCTAGACAGTTTTCACCACTATATATCTCCGTGGGTACGACGTTCTCATCCCAAATGATGTCCTCAGTTGGGTAAAGAGGCATAGAGTTTAACTCTTCCAGTTGTGATATTCGCCGTTCATGTCGAGATACCTAAAAAAATGTTGCCATATAAATGCAAGCCAGCAAAGGATTGATAGAGGGATGAATTTCATTTTCGTGACATTGTGTTGTGGATTAAGATGCGGAACTTAACGCCGCGCTTTGTCGTAGAAAAGCCATCCCGGATATGACTATGCTTTTAAATATAATCAGCATGGTTAACAAATTAAATCGTTTCCGTGGACAAGAAGAAGAATTTTAAGAAATTATTAATTGAGTAATAAAAATATTGTTAGAGTAATAAATATAACGTAAACTACTCACTAGAAGTTCTTTTAAAAAGACTTTGTCCACTCGGTGCCATGACGCCTCATCCTCTTTGCCTTCAGGTGGTACTAGGTTCAAATATGTTGCTATCGCTCGTAACGCTTTATCGCTTAAAAATTTATAAAAATATATCTTATAGCTTTATTTCTTATATTTAAATATGCAAATACAAATTTATAATATTCTGGTAATAAATATTCGTTTAAAATATACATAGGCCAATAATATGTTTCACAATCGAAAATCTATATATAAATTAAAATGTATTACTAATTCCATTACTAATTCCAGGTACATGGAGTTTACCTCAAGTTGCCGAAATGTTTCTGCAAAGTCTCTCTTGTATCAACACTCGCGACGTTGGCTAGCGCAAACAATCTCAAGTCTGGGAATTTTGCAAAGGCGGCTTTCTGTAACAAAATTAAATTATAAAATTTAAACGTCTTTTTTTTTGCTTTGGCAGCTATAAATATTACCTACTAGATTGCAAACCTTATAACCTACCAATTTCCTATATGATCCATACCTATATTATAAATCCGAAAGTAACTCTGTCTGTCTGTCTGTCTGTCTTTTACGCAATCAGGGCCAAGCCGCTAATTTAATTGTGATAAAATACTCTTAGAGAGATACTCGAGGGTCTCGGGATGAACATAGGATACTTTTTTTCTCATATTTGTAATATTTTCGATATATTCCAATATATTAAAATACTTATTAATTTGACATGCAATTTATTCCGCCATGTTAATAACAAGCGACGGTTGCTAAGCAACGATATGCAAAGTTCGTTGTTAGAAAACGTCACCCAAAATGAGCTCGCTTAACGCATCTCTCAAATAAAAAGTGAAAACTGAAAATAATTTCATAAATATATTTAATAAATGTTCGTATACTTCAAGCGGGCGTAGCCGCGTTCGGGTCCACTAGTAATAATATAAAAACATTTTTTAATTATTATCATATATGGCATATATTTAATAAATAATAAGGTTAAACAGAAAATGAAAGATAACCTGCAAAGAGGTGATTCTTGAATAGTGTTGTAAAGCCATATCTCTGTCCGTCATCGGGTCTCCTGTTTCGTCGCTAATTTCGAAGCGAGCGTAGAATTTGAGCATCGTCATCAACTGTAACAATATAAATTATTATAATTTATTTTTTTCATTAATGAATGAATTGTGAAAAGAAATTATTTCATTAATGAATGCTTTGCTATTATGAAAGGTTCCACATGTCTCAAATCATCATTATAATATTTATATGAGTTATAGCTTTGAGAAATTCAGTGGTAAATAACCGGAGAGTTTATAATAATTTCAAGTTTCTCAATATCTAGCGATGTTGTTAAAATCATACTAAAATCCAGCAATTTATTTAAAAAATCAGCTTTTCTGTATCCCGCACACAGCTGGGTAGGCAGAGGGAATATAGTGTAAACACACTCCGTTCCCCACTTTCCGCCGAACTCTAGCATTGGCATTGCGTGTTGAGTGGCAGAACTCAACGTCGCGCTTTTGCCTCTACACCAGAGCGAACAAACGGAAATATAAATATGCGTAAATATTTCGCTTCCTCGAGTGGGGATCGAACTCACAACGATCGCGTTACAATCACACCCTTGTGCCACTGCGCCACTACGGCCTATACAGCAATTTATATGAATTAAATATATTTAAATAAGACATGTTTTTGTTTACATTTCCATTTGTACACGTTATACAGGATACATGAGTGCTGAACTGTCTTGAACATAACACTGCCTACCTTAAAATGTTCAAAAGCGCTAGCGCTCGCGTCGCGGTCGGTCGTTTACATTTACACTAAGAAAATATAACCTAGCTATAGTAACTAAAAAATATATAAAGCTATAAATATACAAATGTGTGTGAGTGCATAACATAAACAATAAATAAACCATGAAGTTATTTATTATAATATTATTTTCTATGACTTTCACTATGGTTTTGAGTGATCCTGAAATAGCCATGTGCTGTCCTCAGCCACGGAGTGTCCTATCTGATGACGGCTATAACTGCACAAATATTGACACTAATGTAACAACACCTACAGGTCTTTTGTGCGAGAAGAGAGATATTGTGCCCAACTCTTTTTTGGACTTCCAGATAAATGATGAAGGACAACTAACTGTTGATTTCAATGGACTTCGAACGTACTTGGAACATGATTCGTAAGTACATAAGTTTATATTTTTTATTACCTTCTAAAACTTCCAACGTTTTTTTATACATTTTTTTATCGGTTCATTCAAAAGAAGAAAGATCAAATACAAATAAATTTAGGAAGTATTCATGTACCCATTGGTGTTTTGGTAATGTATACGAAACCGACTTAAACTTAAGAAAATTAGAATTTTAGAGTGAACTTTAACTTTACTTACAAATCAGCCTCTGATTTTTTGGAAACTTTAAAACTATCATTTTGTCAAGAAAGGGGAATTTAACTTAACAGGATTAATTTTAAAATTTCTATACGTTTCTACAAAAAGTATTTTTTTTTCCTAATTGTAGAATAATACTTTAAAAATGTAAATATAAGAAAGAACCTATGATGACATGTAACAAATAAACAAATATTCATTATTACAATACTTATTATTATTTCGCGTCTACACATAAAACAATATAAACATGGGAGATAAAGAGGCCGCCGTGGCACTGTAGCACGAGCGTGCGAGTGAAGGCAGTTGTGGGATCGATTCCTATTCGAAGAAATGAATTATTATTTACCTATATATATTTTCATTTCTTCACTCTGGCAAAGCAACAAGGCAAAGGACGTTGAATTCTGCCACTCAACACGCAATACCTTGAAACTTCGGCGGTAAGTGGGAAACGCAGTGTCTAAACACTAGGTTCCCACTACCTACACCGCTAATGCGGGATAGTGTGCAGTTGAAAAACGATATTTAGAGGTATACCCTGTAATACCATGGTGACCTAGTGTTAAACTCCGTTTTTACTTACGTTTATTATGGCAATACTTAACATTTTTTATGATACAGTAGAAACTCGATTAACCGGACTAATTGTTGTCGTTAGTGATCCGGATAATCGAATATATAAAGAAAAGCTGGTTTTGTGCATATGTAGCACCAAATTGTTACTTATATGTCTATTAAAATCATATCAACGATAATCAACGTTTATTAAGAAATTATTAAAATTTTCCAACATACGATTTATACTTATTATAGTAATAAATTATGTACGCATTTACCTACGTACATATAAATTTTCTTAGGTTTCATTGTAGTAAGTTGTATAAAATAAACAACGCGGTTGATAGTCCGGATAATCGCGAATCCGCATAACCGAGGTCCGAATAATCGAGTTTCTACTGTAATATGTTAATTTACTAAACATATTATCATAAAAAAATGTTAAGTTTTTTCATGGATACAATATTATTATAAATGAACATTAAAAAAATATATTAAAATAATAAATTGTGATTCCAGATTTTGCGTCGCAAACGAGACTGAAACGTTTAAAGAAAGACTTGTGGTAGTGTGCTCAACGGAAGAAGAACAGATCATAGACGACAGCGTCCTAGGATATTGCCTGATAGTTTCTGTCATTTTCCTAACTCTGACAGTCATTGTGTACAGTTCATTGCCAAAATTAAGGTAATTTTATATTTATTACAATTATACATCCTTTACTGCAGTGAATTAACTATAGAAGAATATTACCTACAGTATTCTTTTAGAAGAATACCGTAGGTTCTGTTCTTCGTTCTTGCGATTCTAAATAGAATCGCAATAGTTCACTGACTTATGACAAAAACGGAAGTTTTAGGCCCACAACTCTTTTTCTTGTCAAAGCAGTAATTAAATATAATTGACATATTACTCAGAAGAGAGGTTTTTTATTTAGAATCGGTCATTGAAAATAGGTTCATTAGCTTTTGTTGTCTGTCTCGTAATTTATTACTCGATTCAATAGAGTTATACAATGATACGATTGGATCGTTAGGTATTCCAAAAATAAAAAGACTTCATTGAAATTCGCAGAATCGATACGTCGATTGTCAGATTCAAATTGTATTGAAATCTTGCACACAAACATGATTTAATAAATGGAAGTCTAGTTCAATCTTTGTGGAATGATATCCATATAAGTAAGAGAAGTTTATGTAAGAATATGAGTTAAGAGAACATTACGATCTTGGACTTTGTCAACAAAATAATTTATATTTAAATGAGTGCCAAGTTCTGTAGATGATCCTGAAATTTATTTATAATAAAAAATAGTAAAGTTTGAAATTTTACTTAGCCAGTTTACAGTATATGATAAAATGTTTTATATTTGACTAATTCATTTACTTTGTACATTATATGTACATTATTGTTTTGATATTGCAGTGTTACAACCTTTTAAATAAATAGTAAAAACTAGCTAAGTGAAATACTATTCTTCGAATGTTTTTTAAATATAATTGACCAGATATATTTCGATCTAAGGAATCAATGATAATGTATTTAAATAACTTTTACATAAGAACGTTATACTGTTGCAAATATATCAAGTTAATAGGCAAGGTCAATATATGGGCAAAAAGGAAGTCCAAAGCCTATCAAATTTCTAGCAATGACCAATAAAGTTCATCATTCAATAATTTTTTTTTGACGTTACATACATGTGGTTGATAGTTGGTGTACCTTCCATTTGCAAAATTGAAGTCTTTTTGCATTCACCATATTAATTTATTTGAAAAATATGTTACAATAAATAAATTCTATACGTATAAGGCTACGGCGACATGATTTTGACAATATGTACAAACATACTGACAAAATCGTGTGAATATATCAAGAAAACTAAACTTACTTATATTATTCTTTTATATATAATAAAACAAAAATATAATGTTTAATTTAAATATTTATTTTGTTTTTCAGAGACATTCAAGGCAAGAGTATAATAAGCTTTTGTGCGAGCTTGGCTATCGGTATGGCTATCTTATCTATATTAAAGTTAATGGAGTACGAGGATATGACGTTATGTGCAGTAAGAGGTAACTTTAGTTTTATTCATTTATGTGTAAGGCTTCAAAACAAAATAATACGTAAAAGCAACATTTTTAATATTATTTATACATTTTTTTTTCTTTCTAGGATTCTTCGTTTATTTATTTTTTCTTGCGAGTTTCTTTTGGACGAATTCAATATCGATACAAATTCTTATAAGCATAAGGTAAATTCACATGTGTAGTTATATTATTACATGTATTTAGATATATTACTATTTACAATTGATAAGAATATATCGAAAGATAATAAAATCGATATATCGATTTTGAATTGCAGACGGTCAACTATAGCCGACTATCGCTGGAAACCGTACATTTGGTACGCTTTATACTCTTGGGGCGTCCCTATTGTGTTAACTGTTATCATGGTTATCGTCAATTATCACCCAGGCGAACATCCCAGGCCTGGTATTGGTCTTAACACGTGTTGGTTTTATGGTAAATATTTTTAAATATTTAAAATTCATGCTCTATACCATTTATATGCAAAGATTGAAGTTATTTACGAGAGGAAGACATTTAGATTTTTATGAGAAAAAGAAATAATAAATTTTTCTAGTTTTTATTATTCCGTCTCTCGCATTTTCCACACTGAAACTTTTATTGCAGCAGTGTAAGCGGAAAGCTGTTTCTGCCATATAAATATATTTATTGTAACAAATTAGCCATATTCACGACTGACTCTTCTTTGAAGACAAAAATTGATTTTCATTAAAAATATACTTTCAATATTTTATTTAGAATCAACGAGTTTTAATAACTAATAATAATTTTGTTTCATTTCAGACAAACACCAACAATGGTACTATATGTACAGTGTAATGACGATTCTAATTCTAGCAAATCTTTGTATATTTGCCTACATTTCAATACACCTGTGTTGTAACACTTTCGCTTCTAGTCATATAAAAGCTATAAGATACAAGTAAGTATGTAAAAAATTATTGTTACATTTATAATGAAAATTTACGTTTTTACTGCCTTAACTTCCCGCTGTATCCCGCATATAATAAAATAATAATTTGTATCTCTGATATTCTCCATCGAAACGACAACCGTCGCGTTTACAAACAGACACTATAATGTTATTAATTTTTGCTTTTAATTTTCAGGTTCGTGTTGACAGTGCGTATGTTCGTAATTATGGGATTGCCTTGGATATTTGAAATGATAAGTTCGGTTATGGTAACTCACATTATATGGTAATTAAAACCTATTTTTTGATAATATTTACTAGGTTATTAACATTTTATCTTCTCTTCGTCTGCTATACTATGTATTGAGCACAAGGAGAAAAGAAATTGAGTAATATTTTTAATATAAATTCATAAAAAATCTAGGTTGCAACTGTTACTTTGACAAGTTACGCAAAGTAATCAGTTAGGTAGGTACTCCAAGTGTAATTTGTGTGATGTCAATCTTCGTGGCATTTGCCTTTTTTGGGAAATAATAATACCTACATTAAAACCTGTCTCGTTTTTGTAATTTTCTACAGAATCGATATTATATATAAAGAATGTTAAAAGACAGTTATTTATAGCTTTACGAACCTGTATTTAGCAAAGAGTAACCTGAGAATAAGATACTTAATTCTATCTAAAGATAACTACGAGTATTGTGTGATGTGTGAAGGAAAGTTGACGCCACGTTTTATTTAATTAAAATACAAATACATGTATTAAAATACTAGCGACCCGCGGCGACTATGCCCGCTAAAACTACACAATTATTTATTTCCTAGTCTGAATTACTTTGGGTTTCAGCCAATTGAATAACAGATATTGTTGTAATTTCCCCCAAAAAAAACTTTACATTGACAGTTATAACATTTTTGTTTATGAACCGATTTTATTTTGTCTGATTTTTCTTCACCGCAAGTTATGAAAATAACTTTGTTTCATTTAATTATCAAAACTTGTGGTAGCTAATCGCCAAGTCGACATAAAATGGCGTCGCATTCAGTGTGACCAACATCAAAAAAATATACCCAATTCTGGCAAGATCAGTGAGGTCTTGCGCCATCACCGATCTTACCCCAACGTATATTACAATAGTCAAAGTAATTATCATAAATAATATATATTTTTTTATTTCTATAGGGTTCTGCTGGACATAATCAACACGTTACAAGGACCATTAATATTTTTGTTGCTAGTAGTACTTAGAAAGCGTGTAATAAAAGCTATGGCGGAAAAAGGCTGGCTAGATTGCATATCGGGATTTGTGGAGCGCCATCTGGCTATAGGCGATGATGAAGAAGACGTTGTTCAGCATACGGACGTTGATTTAGACGAGAGGCCTATGAGACAAACAGATATATTGAAATAAAGTGAACTTGGCTGGTATCACTACTGTGTTACATTCTTACGGAACGAGATGTGGTGCGCGAACTAACGATGGCTGGTGAAGCGAATACGAATTATTTCGAAGCAGATAAGAATTTGAGGCTTTCCAGAACTAACCAGGTCAGGATATATGGTCAAATCATAATCTACTTATTAAAAAGTCTTAAGAAAAAAAAATATTTATTGATGTTTGTTGTTTTATGGGCGTTTGTTGTTGTTATGATTATTATTAGGAACTAGATGTATTTTCTAATATATTATACTATTGTATACTAGTGCTTTAAATACAAACGTGTTCAGTACAACGAAGACTTGACGCTTTTAACTTTGAATAAGTAATTTTTATAACAAAAAAATATATATTGTACAACGTTTATAACATGTTATCTTTTTAAGATAGATAAAGAAAAACATTTTCTGTCTTTTTATTTATTAAATGTTAAGAACATTCAGATTTTTTTTGTATTCTTCTTTAAAACGATTAAGATATATGGAAATTCTATGTCAGTTCGAACTTTGACATAGATAAGCAATATATAATTTTTGACCTTCACGTATTGGTAAACTCAAATTCTATATTTTCTATAAATATATAATGTCATAAAGTATAGTCAATAGAATAAGTATTATTAATTTAGTTTTATAATGTATATTTATAGAGAAATATAAAGATCAAGAATAAATTTCTAAATAAAAAAATGCTTATAAATGTGTGCGCCTTATTGTAAACCTAAATAATAATACCTAAATAATAATTAAACATAATATAATACTGTGCCATGTAATATATCAGTAGAATTAAATATATTTAACGTAATTTTAATATAATCAATAAAGATTCTTTACAAAAGTATTCATGAAAACTAGGCTAGTCCAGTAGTATTTATCCCAACAAAATTATTTTGAAAGTTGACTTTAATATGTATATAGTAAATTCTTCCAAAAAAAAAAAAATTAATGGCAATTTGCTAAATATCCATTTATTGCACAAAACATAATATCCATACCTATATTATAAATTCGAAAGTAACTCTGTCTGTCTGTCTGTCTTTTACGCAATCAGGCCCAAACCGCTAATTTAATTGTGATAAAATACTCATATAGAAGATACTTGAGGTTCCCGGGATGAACATAGGATACTTTATTTTCTCATATTTGTGATATTTTCGATATATATCAATATATTAAAATACTTATTAATTTGACATGTAATTTATTCCGCCATGTTTATAACAACCGCCGTTGCTAAGCAACGATTTGCAAAGTTTGTTGTTAGAAAACGTCACCCAAAATGAGCTTGCTTAACGCATCTGTCTATTGAAAACTGAAAATAATTTCATAAATATATTTAATAAATATTCGTATAGTTCAAGCGGGCGTAGCCGCGCTCGGGTCCACTAGTATAACCATAAAAAAATAAAAAAAAGTACAAGGCCGCCTTGTAGTTTATAGCAATCTCTTCCAGGCACCAACCTTTAGGTGGAACTTTTAGAGTTAAGCATATAAAAGCGGGCGGTGCATTAAATATAAAATCTACATAATAATACCACAATTAAAAAAATATATGTATATAGAGGCAGTCGTGGGTTTCTATTTCTTTGCACACAATGCCTCCAGAATTCGGCGGAAAGTGGGGAATGGAGTGTCATAACACATTGTACATTGTATAGATTGTACCATTGATTTTGAAAAGAGCAACTGTTGAGTTTCTTGCCGGCTCTTCTCAGCAGAACTGCCTTCCGAACCGGTGGTAGCTTTTTGTTCATATGTTCATTCGACGATTCAAAAGTGCTTAT
>JAKRZM010000100.1:341036-369104 GCA_036379175.1 Heliconius cydno galanthus
AAATTTAGACTCATAAAAATATTTCATTGAACACATGTTTCATGGGTTATTAGAATTCACCCTTAAATACGCAAGCGAAGCTGCGTGCATCCGCTAGTGTTTGTATATGAATAAAAACCGTACTAAATGTGAATGATTTTCGCAAGCATATTTGGGTTAATAAATAAGATTCCATTATTCATAAACGCAATGCCAATCACATACAAATCGACAAGAATGTTTATTTTTTTAAAAATCGTACTTAAATCTGAATTTAATGAAAAAAATATAATAAAGGAATTTGTTTTAATTTCATGCTTTCCTGAGAATGGTAAAATTATTTTAAACTGATAGTTTACGCTGCTTTAGTGATGATAAAAATATTTTTATTGTATATAATACAAAAAAAAATTAAGAACTACTTTACAAATTAAAATTTATATATTATATTTTCTTCTTATTTATTTTCAAGCTTTTATCTACATTTCTATAAAGAAAAAAATAAACAAGTAGCCAACGTTATTTAAATATAATTTCTGAACGTACTCGCAAGAAAGTGAGAGTGAAGCAAAATGTAAAAATATGACCCAATTGAACGAAAGTCAACGGGTCCTAACTCCTAAAGGAAACTTGTTTACTCTATCGGCGGCCGCAGCGGCGCACGCGCATCTCTGCCAGCACTGCGATATCGAAAAAACGATTGAATTTCACATTAATTATTAACACATTTAATGATAACGCCTCAAACGCCAGTCGAAAGGTGGTGCTAAGCGACGCGTGTTCTTGCTTTAGTTCTGCTTGTTTCGCTCACAAAAACGATATGAAGGTAAGTTCTGTAGTGTTTATAAATATTAGGAATCCTTTATCAATGTTTTAACACGTGTATTGATTAAATATTTAAGATAAATAATATTTGATGATAATTTAATAATTTTTTTTTGGAACATTCGTAGGGTAGATTTAATTTAAGTAACCATTTTCCGTTATAGCTTTAAAGTTATAAATTTCTAAAATATAACGAAGTAAAGTAATAAAATGGTGTGTTTTGGTAATGCTCGGAACCATTGCGAGATAAGTAATATACAGACAAATAATTGTAACAAACATATATCTAAATAGTCCAATTAATAGATACGAGCGTTATCTACGTATAGCGTATACTGTGCATAGAATTAATAATTATTTTTATATAATAACGATTATATTGTTTTTATATATATTATAATCTAGTGTAAT
Source organism: Heliconius cydno galanthus (assembly GCA_036379175.1). Lineage (NCBI taxonomy): Eukaryota > Metazoa > Arthropoda > Insecta > Lepidoptera > Nymphalidae > Heliconius > Heliconius cydno. Next base: position 342,252 of record JAKRZM010000100.1, read on the forward strand.
ATTTAATTTATTAATAATTCGGTTAGGAGGTAGTTTCGATGTTTCTTACATTTACTATAACAATGAAGTAATCATTGAGACAAACAAATATAGACAAGTGTTATTTTGCTTAATTGATATGTTTATTTCAATTTTTATCTAAATGAAGGACTGTTAAACTGACAAGATTTGATAAGATAAACAAGTTCTCAATATCAACAATCAATTTTATATTGAAATCAAAAGTATATAAACAACATAACTAAAAACTTAACTCTAAATAGAAATACAGTCTAAAAAATAATTAACGTACTAAAGACTATTTAATATTATTTTAAGCGGCCATTTAAAAATAAAAAAAAAAAATTAAAAATGTAGGTACGTTTTAGTAATAGGTTGCAATTAAAATATACCTATATTTAGAACATCACGTGTGCCGCATGTATAATAAACATTTCGAGCTCTTACTTGGGGTTATCGCATATTATTTTTAATTTACGAGGGTAAACATTTGTACGAAAAGTTGAATAACTTTTATAATAAAGTCGTTAATGACAAGAATCAATGGCATCCAGGAGTATTATAAATATTGATTTTAAAGGTTAAAGAATTATACCTACTTATACAATTATTTTTTAGCTTCACGCTGCACCTAGAGAGGTGAGGGAACCTAGTGCTACTACACTCCTTTCCTATTTTCCTAGACAGACACTAGAGCGGATATTATAATGAAAATATTATTTATTTTATTTCTTCAAGTGGGAATCGAACCTGCGCCACGACTGGCCTCATAGTATTTTAACTAGTCTTAAAATTATAAATTACCATATTTTTCGCAAAAACTTTGGTAAGCCTGGCCAAGGCTTGATCGATAATAATTTTACGCATGTACCGTTCTTTATCTAATTTTATTATTATAGTCAAAGCTCACAATAAAAATTTGTACTAATATCATTTTAGAAATTATCTTTTTTAACGCTAAATACTTATTAATAATTATCATGTTTAATAACAAGTAGATTGTAAAATAATATTTTTTTATTACAACCATTTTTATTATAACTTAATTATTATTATATAAATTGAAGAATAAATAAAATTAAATGACGACCGTTTCACTAGAAAGGTACAATTAGCTTTATTTTATTTAATTATAATGTTAAATCTGTTTTTATTGACGTAAAATATTTGCATCCAGCTTTGTTTACGAACGTGTCGTTTACGTAAATCTTATTTTAATGGCATTTACAAAGTAAATAGTAGAACGTGTAGATACTACTTTATCTAGAATACGGTCAACAAGTTGTGGCCACTGAAGTAATGTGTAGATGCAATTTGATTTTAAGATTTTTTTTATTACTTTTGATAATTTTTTTCCCCAGTGAACAATTCGCAAAAGTTTAGAAAAACCTAACTTCAAGACAGCCACGACTGGTTGACCGCACTGTATATGCGAGAAGAAATTCTAATGATTTACCAATGTCAAGTTATTTCCGTCGCAGTAATTTAGACAAAAAAGAAAATATTTTATCGGTAACCACAAAATATAGTAGTTACCTATAGAACACCAATGTAGTGCCATTCATTGCAATGACTTTGGGTTCAAATTCTCAAAACCTTTTTATAAAAACATACGAGTATTTGTTTTTATAAAAAGTTTTTCATTATATTTAATAAGGTAAAAACTGATTCATCACTAGCTTCTCTATTGATTTTATTCTGTTTATCGTTATAATTTCAAATATTATTCGCACAACCCAGAAAATTTTTCTATCTATTCGTCGTCGCAGTGCGTCATTTGACCGATATGTGACGATAAAAAAAAATAGTACGTAACGAGTAACAAGAAAAAATAATTAAATATAAAAAAATATATATTTCAAGATGTTTAAGGGATTTTCCTTAAACGACAAACATACGGACATAATTCAAAGAATTGTTACGCGAACCGCAATCTTTGTCGATACCTAAGATCTCCACCATAGTTTGTCTCTGCGCCATAATTATCTACTGTGATAATATTTACCAAATATTATATTTGTATGCCTTAAATCATTTAGGGATGCGTCACATATATACATATATAATTTTAAGTATGTAATTAACGTACCTACTTACTTTAAAAACGTTCGTTTTTATGTTATTTCAAATATTTTACTTCCAAATTTGTATGAGTCATATTTTATATTGTTCAATGAACATCTATGACAAATAAATTATTAAAATTGTTTTAAGCACATTCTTATAGTTGATAATGGGAACAAATGGGTAATTATTATTACATAAATTAGTACTTACATATATGGCTTTATTTTTAAATATAGACGTCATGGCACTAATGATATTTGTAAAAGATAGAATTTGGTGGCTGCAGTATAAATTTCAGTCAAAAAATATATTTCTGTGCATGTTTAGGGTTTCGTATCTCAAAAGGTAAAAAAAGAAATATTATAGGATCATTTTGATATTCATCTGTCAAGTTTCGGTTTCATTATACAAATTTCTCAGAAAACATATTAGAAAACTTTGCAAAAAAAATGAAGTTATTATTATTAATAATAATAATAAAAAGCGATCGTCCCGGTTCACTTTCTTCACCTGCAGTCCTCGACCTTTATTAATAAATAACAATAGTTTAATTATATGAATTGACCTTGTCTAAGTGCGAAATTATATTACCATCTTGAGTTATCATTATCGAACACTAATTGTCAGTTGACCCATTTCCAGGAGTACTTGGTCACTCGTATGACTCCAGACGAGGTGGTCTTATCTGACGAGGCGTTAGGTTTTTATCAGCACAATTACCTACTATAAAGAAAGTTAATATACCTTTATGTTTTTTATAAAAGCTTTGGAGTAAACACGTTTTTCTGTCTTTAAGGTTTAATTCAATTATGTAGGTACTTGTCGATATATTTTTTTGGGGGGGGGGGGGGGGGGGTTTTTTTTTTTTTNAGTTTTTGCCAAAAAATTGGCAGTTTTGGGCACAGGTAACCCGACCTTCCCTATTCCTACGCCCATGTATGTATATGTACTCGTATGTTTTAACAGCATTTAAAAAGAAACATAATGATTTATGACCATTAATTAAACTAGGAGAGTAAAATACATTCATTAAAATATTATCTAAACGTTAAATGCAATTGACAGGACAGGGTACATTTATTTATTGTAATATAGATAATAGATATTTTTAAAACGGATGCGTTATCACTACACAACTGTTTCAATAATTCAATATTTTGTATCTATATTATAAAATATTTTTACTTTGTATTTCGTGCAAACATAGGTTTTAAACCGACTTCAAAAAGAAGGAGGTTCTCGATCGCTTGGTTTTTTTTATATGGGTACACCGAGATTTTTTAACTGATTTAAAAATAACTGAAATTTTGTTAAGTTCTTCGCATTGATAGCTTTGAGTAAGTAGCACATACTACGAATAGCATTGAATTAAGATTAAAAGTACTAAGGTTTGCATATGAAATATTCTAAATTAAATCTTTATTACGTAAGTTATTTTATTTTTAGTTCTTCTAGCCGATTCTTTTTAACGTAGTTTTTTTTTTTTTATTTTATTATAATTTGCTTTCAGGAACTAATATTTATTATATTAACTCTAAGTGGGACGGCGATGTCGCTTCAAAATTGCTGTAAAAATGATGAGATAATTAGGCCGCGAGGTTTCTGCGGCAACGCAACTACCAGGATCAATATGAATTGTACAATGGGCCACGTGCTCCTCAAAGATATCATCTTAAACGGCGACAAGATCTCCACTCAAGACACCCCTGAATTTATTTTTGTGGAGGACCCTAGTTTGTAAGTGTTACTATTTTTTATTTCATTTGAATTTCGCACAGCTATAATTACATTTTAAATATAAATTTTAAATATAAAATGTAGTGTATAATATGAATTTCACATTTGGCGATTTTTATTTGAACGATATTTTTAANTGTTTCAATAATTCAATATTATTTATCTATATTATAAAATAGTTTTACTTTGTATTTCGTGCAAACATAGGTTTTAAACCGACTTCAAAAAGGAGGAGGATCTCGATACGCTTGGTTTTTTTTATATGGGTACACCGAGATTTTTTAACTGATTTAAAAATAACTGAAATTTTGTTAAGTTCTTCGTATTGATAGCTATAAGTAGGTAACACATACTACGAATAGCATTGTATTAATATTAAAAGTACTAAGGTTTGCATATGAAATATTCTAAATTAAATCTTTATTGCGTAAGTTATTTTATTTTTAGTTCTTCTAGCCGATTCTTTTTAACGTAGTTTTTTTTTTAATTTTATTATAATTTGCTTTCAGGAACTAATATTTATTTTATTAACTCTAAGTGGAACGGCGCTGTCGCTTCAAAATTGCTGTAAAAATGATGAGATAATTAGGCCGCGAGGTTTCTGCGGCAACGCAACTACCAGGATCAATATGAATTGTACAATGGGCCACGTGCTCCTCAAAGATATCATCTTAAACGGCGACAAGATCTCCACTCAAGACACCCCTGAATTTATTTTTGTGGAGGACCCTAGTTTGTAAGTGTTACTATTTTTTATTTCATTTGAATTTCGCACAGCTATAATTACATTTTAAATATAAATTTTAAATATAAAATGTAGTGTATAATATGAATTTCACATTTGGCGATTTTTATTTGAACGATATTTTTAAGGCTAGAAAGGTTCAAATCCCACTTTCAAACAATATTGTTATTGCTTATTATTTTATGTCATAAAATCCGTTTATTTCATGAAAAACGACATATTATAATACCACGATGACCGTTTATTATGAAGTAAAAAGCATGATTATTAAGGAAAAATATACAGTAGTATGTAGGACATTAGAGACGTTCGCGCTCTTAGTAATATTACAAATAAAAAAAAATATTAAACCAGCGCATAAAAGACAAATCAGTTAAAAAACAAACTTTTTAGATATTGCCTTGGAAAAATGTATCGGAATGCAAGCGACACAAGCTCAGGGTTCATCCCGGCCGCTGTGGTGTGCTTCGAAGAGATCAAACCCAAGAACGACGGTGTGGAGACAGGTGGAATCCTGACCTTCGTCTCTGTAGTATTTCTCGTTATCACCTTTGCGGTTTACATGTATTTGCCACGAATGAGGTAAGTACGATATGTGATATGCATATTTTTTTCTTTACTTTAATAAAAATAAGTGAGGCCAGTCGTCAGTCGACTGTAAAAGCGACTGGTTAAGGGTTCGATCCCCACTCGAGGAAATGAATTTCCAATTATATTTCCATTTCTTCGCTCTGGTGTCGAAGCAAAGCGCAAGTGAGTTCCGCGTTTTAATACGCAATGTCTCCAGAATTCGGCGGAAAGTGGGGAACAGAGTGTCTTAACACAAGGTTCCCACTGCCTACACTGCTGTGTGCGAGGTACAGCCTGAAGCTGATTTAATTTAATAAAAAATCTATATATACAACCGGCTTGGTGCTATGCATGTGCCATACCATATTCGTAGTTTAACTACTTGGAAAATGTTATATAATCTTTCATGTAGGTATGTCAAAAATGTAGGGAAAGAAGGATTTCCCCGAGTTTCCCTCGGAACATGAGGTAAACATGAAGATTACATAATATATTGTAAGATTTTTAGATGATAATATAATACAATCTGTATTTTATAGGGATCTGCAAGGCGTGTGTTACATGTGCATGAGCGCTAGCATGGCTCTTGGGTTTTTGTCCCTTGGAGTATTACAACTCAGCCCTGGATTTAAGAATGAAATATGCGCTATAACAGGTATATATATTTCTAGTTTATTTTCAGTTTCACGCTGTATCCCGCATACAGCAGTGCAGGCAGAGGGAAAGACAGAGAGGCATTGCATGTTGAGTTGAACTGTATACCTAAGCAATGATAAATTCCCTCTATATATTTTTTATATTTATTTTTAAGGATTCCTCGTATATTTCTGGATGATGGCAACGTTCTTTTGGATGAACGTGATAAGCATTAACATGTATAGAAGCGTGATGTAAGTTTTATTACAATCTATCTGTTCATTTTTTTATCTATATTTGATATTTTTTAGTTAAAATAGTTGTAATATAACCATTATAAGATAAAAAATATCTTAAAATTTCCTTTGAAGTTATTTTATTAAATATTTTTTTTCAGTGATGCCAGTTATTTAAAGAAGACAGAACAGAAACAATGTTTCCTTTACAATTGTTATGCCTGGGGATTTAGTATATTCTTTTTGACGGTAACTCTCATCACGAATTTTGTAGACGGTGATCACTACAAGCCTGGCATTGGTGAAACCAGCTGTTGGTTTAGAGGTAAATAATATTCTTAGTTAACTTTACACTAGGTTCCCTCAGCCTACCCTGCTGTGTGCGGGAAATAGCGTGAAGCTAATTAAATATTATTAGTGGTACAGATTTTAAAAAGGAGCCTTTTTTAAGTATGTTAATTGATTGACGTTGTTATTCAACTAAATATTGATATATCGCAAAAACAGATTCATAATATATTGTTACCACGACTGTGGTTGATATTTTTTTTATTAAAACTTGGAATAAAGTATTTAATATTTACATAACTTTAATAAAATTTAGTTTTTTGGTTTCTTTTTACAGGACGTACGGAGACTTGGTTATTCTTTTACGGGCCGATAGCTATCCTAATTGCCGTGAACATCTCACTTTTTATTCTTTCCTCTGTCCATTTATGGAGACATACAAAGAAATACGAAGTTAACAAATTAAACAATCTAAAACACAGGTGAGCAGTATTTTACTATTAACAAAACATGTTGAGATATCTATGTTTTTTTTCTGAACCTGGGACCGTAGTGTTAAGACACTCCGTTCAAATTAAGATTTCCGTTTCTCACTTCCGCTTTACCTTTTTGCCCAAACCGTGAAAATTAAAATAATAAATATTTCATTTTCACTTGTCGCGCTTAATCGCATGATTGTGCCCATTCGCAATGAATGGCCTGTTTATAAATGATAATACCTAATTGTTAATGGTTAAATCTTATGAACATTATAAAACATTGCTTTGTAAAAATATATTATTTAATTACCTACAAGATAAACAGAAATAAAAGTAATCGAATGTGATTCCTATACTTAATTTTTAATAAAAAAGGAGTGATATGGGTTATTTTAGTGTCAATATACTATGAGTACTCATGTACAGTCTAGATCAAATAGCGTGGGATGGGTAACCATGGCAACTTGTTATCTTTACTGATTAATTAATAAAATATTTACTTTACTAATTGTATGTCATCGCCTCGATTGAACTGTATAGCTCCTGAGTGCGTGGCTGTACAAAATGGTAAAGGTTTCCATTCCCTCTTTAAAGAATTAAATATATTAATTTAATTATATTTTTATTTTTTGAGCAGGCAACATTTTATAACACAAGGTTCTATCTTTTTAGCTTGCAATAGGCGGGAGAGCTAAATAAAGTAATAAGCTAAATCTCATCTTAATTTTAATATTTTCAGGTTTTTAATCTCTCTTAAGTTATTCCTTGTAATGGGAATATCTTGGATATTTGAAATCGCTAGCTTCGCACACGGAGGGGCACATATTATTTGGTAATATTTCAAGTCTCATCACTCATAGTTCTATATTAATATCCGTTACAATTTAAAGTAACTGTTCAAAATATATTTATTTCAGGAAAATTATGGATATATTTAACTGTCTCCAAGGAGTTGTCATATTCTTAATATTGGTAGTATTTAGAAAGCGCGCAATGCAAGGATTGGCCAGTGAGAACTGCTNTGTGATTCCTATACTTAATTTTTAATAAAAAAGGAGTGATATGGGTTATTAGATTACATAGCGTGGGATAGGTAACCATGGCAACTTGTTATCTTTACTGATTATTTAATAAAATATTTACTTTACCAACTAATTGTATGTCATCGCCTCGGTCGAATTATATAGCTTCTGAGTGCGTGGCTTTTTACAATGGTAATGGTTTCATATATTTATTTTATTTTTATTTTTTGAGCAGGCAACATTTTATAACACAAGGTTCTATCTTTTTAGCTTGCAAATAAAGTAATAAACTAAATCTCATCTTAATTTTAATATTTTCAGATTTTTAATCTCTCTTAAGTTATTCCTTGTAATGGGAATATCTTGGATATTTGAAATCGCTAGCTTCGCACACGGAGGGGCACATATTATTTGGTAATATTTCAAGTCTCATCACTCATAGTTCTATATTAATATCCGTTACAATTTAAAGTAACTGTTCAAAATATATTTATTTCAGGAAAATTATGGATATATTTAACTGTCTCCAAGGAGTTGTCATATTCTTAATATTGGTAGTATTTAGAAAGCGCGCAATGCAAGGATTGGCCAGTGAGAACTGCTGTTCATTTATTACCCGTCCAATAGCTGAAAAACTGAGTCCACACGACGATAGTGATGATCAACAAATATTATCAGATGATACAGTAGAAGTCATACTTAACTAGTAGTTTTTATCACTTCAGTGGCCTTAAAAGTCTTTTGTTTATAGATTTATGTCAGAGTTATGTTCTTATAAAATGTAGTTTAAGTTTTTATTTTATATAACTAAAACAGGTAACGAAAAATCGTGCAATACTCAGCTTAGTATTAATGAAAATAAATGAACGAAAGCTGTCTAAAACATCATAGATATTATGGATAAAATATAATACTTAACACTCGAATACATAAAAATTCCTATAGGCTAATTTTGAATCTCTGTTACTTTCAAAATAAAAATTGTTATAAAATGTTTTGTAAAAAAATATTTTGTGTAATAAGAATATGATATTTTACATCTAAGACATATGTTTATTATGAAATGATATTATATTTAAGTAAATTATGTGCCATATTAAGGTATTAAAATTAATTAAAATAGTTTCAATTTGGTTAAATTATATTTGAATATAATCCAAATGTTTTACAATGGTTAAGGCGAGATTATCCCTTAATGTAAATAAAAAGATGTTATTAAGTCTATAATATTTCATGCATGCTATATGAAGCTATAAGCTAATATAATTATAATATATTTTCTTCATCATTTGTTTTATTTTACTGCGACAAATACGAAAAAAATGTAAAAAATAAATTAAAGACAAAGACAAAGTAAAGAAAGACAAGTATTTCTAGATATGCCCATGTAAATACTTATATACTCTTCAATTTGTTTAAATCCACCTATGAATTGAGGCGAGTGTAATTGCAACCTTTTAATTTTAAAGTACCATATAAAATTTTATTAACTTTATCAAAAACTCAATAATTCTTCACTGTTAAATTTATTTTTATTTCACTTCTTTACTTTCCTCATAATAGACAGGTTACTTATAAGGCAGACATCAATGTTATCTATAACTTAGTTAAGAATTGAGACGTCAAAGTTGAAAGCATCTGTCAAATAGATTATCTGTCAAGTTTATGTTGTAACTTGTAAGGATTTTTCTCCTAACATTGAAATATTAAAAAAACGATTTTAAAGTCTTTTACTTTTAATTAGTATTTTTAGATTTTACAATGTCATGTATATAAATTGTGTGTGCCTTAACAGCTGTGCCTTAAACCGCCATTCTTTTCATATCGTATCCATGTAACGGAAGCCGGAAAGATTTTATAAAATGATTGTTTTATGTATAAAAACGTTCATCTTTATAATTATACTCAACAACGTTAACGCTGAAGGAAGCGATACCGATTTAAATGAATTATCAGAACAACAGAATTCCATAAAAATAAACAAATGTTGTGAGCCTAACGAACTTATAGTCGATTCAGTTTGTAGATTGATGCAAAACTATAATCAAAGTAAGTTTCAATTGATTTCAGGAAATAACATATAAAACTGTTTGCTTTAGACTTTTGCAGTTAGTAATTTAAATACATAATTTTTGTAATATAGGTGAATGGGAACCAAAATTTAAACTAGAAGATGGGAAGGATACTAAGGTAAAATATTTTGGCTATGTCAATGGAGTACCTAACTGTGCGACAACTCAACAACGACCTATATTTGACTTGGGAAAGTCAGAAGATGTGTGAGTGTTATTCTTAAATAAGCAAGTCAAGCGCTATTACTAAAATATATGTACATTGTGTATTAAAATATATATATATACATAAATACACAAATTAATACCTATATTTTTCAATTATAGGCTTAACCTTCTATCTGATGGACGTCTACAACATCTCATACATCACGAACACAGTTCAGATCATATTAAAGACGACCCTCTAATATCAAACACATTTAGTATACATGAAGTAATTGCAATCCCTGTAGAAAAAGAGCCATCGTCTTACATTCATGACATAAATAAGTACTGTTTGGATAAGGTTTGTATATATACAAATGTTGTATCCTAATATACTTTTTCTATTTTAAATGAATTATATAAATGTAACACTTTATTTATGCATTTTCCAGATACTTATTACAAGTTCCAACACAACTGGATTGTATGCTTTAGTCTGTGTTCCAGAAGTGATTATAAACTGGAAAGAAACAAGTTTTCTTATGAAGAAAGTGTTGAATCCATTGTTTCATGCAATTGCTATGGTATTATTTCTCATAGTAGCCATAATATATTTCGTGCTACCTACATTAAGAGATTTAGCAGGCAATATTATAACTACTATCAATGTATGTCTGATAGTCAGTCAAGCGGCAGATTTAGTGAGAATATTTACAGAGTTCAGTAACCATATAAGTTTCATGGTCACAGGTAATTCATATTTAATCCAACTAAGGAAATTAATCTTTACTTTATCCATTAATATTACTTATCAAGTTTTGTTTGTTATAATTTGTTTGAGGCCATTGTGGTCCAGGGTGCAATGTAATTATGTTGTGGGTTCGGTTCCCACTCAAAGGAATGAGTTATTATTTATTAATATTTTCATTTTTTCGGTTTGACACCAAGGCAAACGCCTGACGTTGAGTTCTGCCACTCTACTAAGTTATCTATCTCTGCTTTATCAAATGCAGTAAAGGAGTGAGGCATTATTCTTTAAGATAATATTTAGGCTATGTTATTAAGGTATAGATTTCCTTAATAAAAAATACTTATTTGTTAAAAATCTTTCCTTTTACAGATGTTATTTTATACATTAGTTTGCTAGGTGCATTTTTCTGGTTGAACAGTTTTGGGTTCTACATATGGAAGACTTTCAAGTAAGCTTATTGAGAAATCTTTCAATTTATAATTAACTATATAATAAAGAATAAAAACCTACTAATATTATAAACATGTAATTTTGCAAGGATTGACGTTTCACTAACATATAAAAAGTACTGAATTATACATCAGCTTATACAGCACAGTAATACACAGGTTACAATTTACGTAAAGATTTTGTATATTTGGCTATAATATAAGAAATAATAAGTATAAGCGGGCGAAGCCGAGCGATGGTCTTAAGCCTAAAAATTTTCATGCTAGTCATTTTTTTTTGTTTCAGATCAAGAAATGTATTTTTAAGGGTAACTGATGTCCGCAAATACTGCTACTATTCAAGTGTGGTTTGGTCATGTGTTGTATTAATGGCTGCTATGGCATTATGTGCTCATTTTCTTTTGGATACTGGTGTCGATCCGTATAAGAAAATGAGACTTTCCACAACAATATTTATAGATGATATGGAGCAACAGGAAACTATAGGTATTTATATTTTAAAGCAAACAAGATGAAATATTGAGTTTATATTAAAAAAAACAGCTTTCGGTTTTTTACCACACTTTATAACAGGGTGGGCAGAGAAATTTCTATACTTTCCCAATCTTCAAGACATTTTGTATTGAGTGGTGGAACTCCATTCAACTACCAGGTTATGAAAATAGCTAAAAAATAATAATTCTAATAAGTGGATTGAGATCCACAATCATTGCAATACACTTAGGCCCTAACTTATTCCACCATAATGGCACAGATATTCGTATTTTTAATAATTAAATGAACCTACTCAACAGGGTGGCTCGGCATTGCTGTATTTTTTACACCGATTGCTTTTACAATAATTTTCAATTTGTTCTTTTATATAACAACATTGAAAGTTATCAAGAGGATAAATATATATGGACGGATACACTACAAACTGAAAGGATGGTAAGTAGACACTAGTTAATGATTACTGTTTAAATATAATTCTCAGTAATTATTTACTTTATAAATCAGAACTTTATATTCCTTGAATAACATACAGTTTTACAAAAAAATATTAATAAACGACTATTTCTAATCTAGACCTCTGTTGAGGCCGTCGTTGCGGCTGTAACGTGACGGTTGTGGCTTCGATTCCCTCGGGGAGGAATGAAGTATATAATATTTTTATTTCCCCGCTTTGGTAACGAGGCAAAACACTGCGTTGACTACAGCCACTTAACACGCATTGCCTCTAGAATTCGGTCGAAAATGGGGAATGGAAGTGTCTACACAATTATTATATTTCTAATCTTAAATTTTTTTTTGTTTCAGTTTCAACTTGTTCATACAACTGTTCATTATAATGACCATATCATGGTTATTCCTTTTATTATCGTGGTTGAACTTCGATGGTCTGCTATATGCACATATAGTAGTAAATTTGCTTCAAGCAATATTAATTTTCTATGTATGTGTTGTGAGACAGTCTCATGTTATGTTTTTATTGCGCAAAAGTTGTTGCTACGCTGAACCCGTACCCACCGGTGAGTGGGGAGACGAGATGACCCAAATGAATGGTGGTAATTATTAATAGCGTTGAAAAAATATATATTTCGCCATGTTCAATTAATTATACTAAAAAAATGGCAGCTTTGTATAAGATTAAGATAGATCTTGTATTATTATCAATGAAACATATCTTTTATCAATCTATTATTTGAAACTATTTATTATGAATAATTGTCACCAGAAGAGGCAAATCAGGCTAACATTTACTTAGTGAGACACAATTTAAGTATTTTCCTCAACACTGCTATCAGGAAATGATGACTAACACCAACTATGACATTAGTAGATTGCACAATATTTAAAACAGCTTCTTTCTGTATATGTATATAAATTTATTAATATTTATTATTATATACAATATCATTGCTTTCTTAATCAGAGAAAGTAATTATCACAGTTTTTTTTATTTTCATTCAATAAAAATGAGCAAAAAGCACATTTGTTATATGGGAAAATGAAATATTTATTATAGTTTTCATTATTTGTAATAATAACAGACAGACAGACGAACTGCAAAGTCTTATGACTAGGATCCCGTTATACCCTTTGTGTACGGAAATTCAAAAAGAATGTGCATCGAATTTTTCGAAACGTCATATTAGGAATGTGCCTTATTAAAAACTTAACAGTATTGTGTAGAGCAATGTTTTATATTATAATTAGAATGTGGTGGTGCTGAGTATTTCAAAATATATTATTATCAATATTACCTATACACTATTTAAAAATTAATGTATTGGTACAATTACAATTTAAATTGTATTTTTATGTATATTTTGAAGTAATTATTGTGTTTAGCGTCGTAAATGTCTTTTTACTTTCAGCTTTAATTTATGGTCTCTCCCAGTATATGATATGTATAGCCGAAGTACATTTTTTTGCATGTAGGACTTTTTGTATTAATGAAAACTAGCTCTCATCATAGTAAAGTAATATTTAAAATATAACTAAGATATAACCTTTTTTATCTATTACCTTTTGACAGCTAATTTAAATATATTTTTATTACAAAAAAAAATACACAGGATCTCTTTTGTTTACATGTATTCTATAATTGTGTATATTAATCTTTTTTATTACCGGTCAATTTCCTTCGTGTGTTTTCCATACAACGTGACATTGGCGAAATGAATTGTGCTCAACTGGCACGCTCGAAACGCCATATTTCGAGAAATCAATCAATTACAAAAAATTTTTACAAATAAATAATATTCACATCCATTAAAACTTTATAACGCTACAATTTTAAATCTCTACAAATTTTAGTATTAAGATACCTTTTTAACAGACTTCTGTAAGAAAAGGAGGTTATCAATACGACTGTATTTTTTTAAAGTATCACCTCGAATATTTGTTTTCTGTATTATTGTGTTTAGATATTATTTTTTCGCTCACTATTGATTACTTAATTAGATTTATAAAAAGGCAACTATTTTGATATTAATATTTTTTTTCCTTATTTTAATATTTTTTCTAGTTTTCTATATACCTATTATGCAATTGATGATTTTCGTGTATACATTGTGTAATATTTATTATAAGGGCAACACAAATGTATTATAAAGACTGCATTTAAAAATTTAAACATATTTTTAATTAGAAACATTGGTTTTTCCATTAATTTTAATATTAATTTAAGTAGTTCATATGATTATGAAGAACGAATATATTGTTCAATGTAAGTTTATTTACTGCTCTCTAAAATTTGAATAACAAACAATATTATTAATAGATAAATAACGAAAATAAAAAATGTACTTATGTTTTGTAATATTGTATCCTTCTTTTATAAGCAATTTATTGTAGAAAATAGCTTTATATTTACAAATTTTACTCACAATCTTATTTTTAATAAAGCAGTGATTTAATGTAATTGTTGTTTAAATCTTTTTTATCCTAAACCAATAACATTCAAACCATGATAAAAATTTACTAGAGATGTAATTTCTTTGTGAAATCAACTTATTTTGCCTTCTTTAGATGTGCATATATTTAATAACCTAATATCAAGACATTCCGTTTTATGTTTTACGAGCAGTAACGCAATACTTTGGCTCGCCACAAACCCCATAACAAAAGTCGAAATCAATTTTATAAAAAAGGGGTAAAAATTACTTGAAATGTGCTTATGTTGGCTATAATTGCTATCAATAATTACTGTTCTGGATCAGTAGATTGCCCTATATAGTAGTCAAAAGAATTCTAAGTTAAAAATTTGCACTTCAGATCGATAAAAAACTTATCCCCCTGCAAAAAATATATCTTACTATGAAATTTAATTTATCTTCATTAAGTAAATTGTTTTCGAGTTAACTCTGACAATAATTATAATTATTGAATCAAAAAAAATATTTACAGTATTCAAATTCTTAGGGTATGTATGCATGTGCAATGTATATCTGTTGATGACAGTGGACGACATGAAAGAGGTAAACAGAGAGCGTAGCGTTTGGTTCTCCGTTCTCTTCGACTAACTCGCTAGGAATAAAGAATGGAACTAAGAAAAAATAAAACTTACCTGAGTAAAAAGTTGACCTTCAGGTCTTCTAGCAAGAGGTGCCAATTGACAACGAACAACCAAGTGACAATCGTCCATGACCGTGTTGAAGAATCTTCTTGTTGGCAAAAGTGCTTCCAGATCTACCATCAGCTCTAGAAACCTCTCGCAGTATCTAGGAATAAATAAAATAGATAATCAATAAAAATATCATACTCTAAAATTTAAGTCAGTGTCTTGTTGAAGTCATTTGTGGTGCAAGGGCACAAATATATGACTGTAAACGCGTTTGGTTGTGGGTACAATTACCACTTGAAGAAATGAAATATTTAATAATTATCATTTCTTCGCTTCTGGTCTTTACAATTCGACAGAAAAAATATCTGATTTGAATGAAATTAGAATCTTTAATCCTTAATAATAAGTAATAACTCACTAGGTAACTTACTATGAAGTTAATGTTTAAATGGGGAACATCCTTACCTCACAGCATGTATATCTATATGACCCTCCTCAGGTATTCCCTCTAATATGTGCATAAATTTGATCATTAAACATTGTAAATATCGTCTCTCCCAATTCAATTTGTCTAATAACTCAGGTTTATCTTTCTTTTGTATGGCCCGCCAGTATTTGCGCCATTTTGGTACCGTTTTGAACTCCTGGTTTCGTCTACCTAAAATTTTGTTATTAATATAATGACACCGCGTTTTATCTTGTTACTAGAGCGACAAAATGAAAATAATTGATTCTCTTATGTCGGACTTGAACCCAAAACCGTCGCTTTTACCTTCAAGCGTTGGACCGCTACATATCGACGTTAAAAGAGTTTTTAGTTTAAAGTGTTACATAATTTTTTGTACAATGCAATAATGCATAACTTATTTACGTGATTAACATCTCTGTAGGGATTTTTTCCTCCACTACCGAAACATTACTGCTAAGAAAGATCATTTGACAAGTGAGAAACTTAATATTTTAAACATTATTAAAGCAAATAGAGAGCCCTCTCGACACCTCATTTCTATTGTTAATGTCGAATAACACTTTGAAAATATAAAATAATAATATAAAGGCGCATACCTTCTTGCAAACTGATCCACATACTGAGTGACACAAGTCTCTTTACTTGATCTCTACACAATTGTACCTCCATGCTCCCAAAACAATGATTCAAGAACAATAATAAAGCAGTCTGTTCTCGCATATTGCTACTCTCATCTGTGACACTCGCTCTTAGAACTTGTTCGAAGAAACCGGGAAAGTGATCAGGTTTCTTGAGAAATGCCTGTGGGAAAATAAATTAATTTTAATATTTTTCAACCCACAACCATTAATGCGTTTGGTATCAAAAATATTTTTCTTTCATATGTGTGGAATAACAACGAAAAGTAACGTAAGTAAGCGTGACAGATTGTGTGTTACTATCTCGGCACACTTTGGAGCTTCACGTCACGGAAATGAAGATGCTGAGGTGGATGTGCGGCGTAACGCGGTCTGACCGCCGAGTCTTGGGGTCCGTGACGTAGCGGATAAGCTCCAAGAGCGTCGCTTGAGTTGGTTTGGCCACGTTACGCGCCGGCCTAAGAACTATGTCGGACGCAAGTGCCTTGCTATACTAGTTACTGGGGCGCGACCTCCCGGACGCCCAAGGAAGCGCTGGTTGGATGTCGTGATGCAGGACATGAGAGCCAATGGTCTAACCACCGAGGATGCAAAAGATCGTGCAAAGTGGAGTAGGTTAAGTAGGAAGGCAGACCCTGGTAATAGCCGGGATTAATGCCAGGAAGAAGAAGAAGAAGAAGATTGTGGGTTCGATTCCCACTCAAGGAAATGAAATATTTAATATTTTTATTTCCTCGCTCTGGTAACGAGGTAAAGCGCAACGGAGAAAAAAAGAAAAATTTAATAATATTTTAGTAAGCATATTTTATGAATATTTTTTTGTAAAATTCTATCAGCTTTATGTTAAGAGTAAAAATACACATTCTTCTTTAAATCTTCTATTCTTTAGTAATATTAAATATCATTTTTAAGAACATGTTTGTATACTTGTAACAATATTTTAATAATGACAAAAAGAAAGCATTTTACCTGCCACGCCTGCACTCTTTCTCTAAATTTTTCATTAATCATTACAATGATTGACATCATATGTGCGTTAGTCGCTTTACCAGTTTCATAGTGTGGCCACAGATATGCTTCCAAGTACTGAGAAAATTCTAGCATCATTATACGACGTACGGCGAAACTGTAAAAATAAAATTATAAGTTTTTATTTCGGTTTTCAGATTATTGTGGCACAGCAGTAATGGAATTACGACCGTCGCAGGTGCGATGCTTCCTTTCCTTATTAATTTAATTCGGCAGAATGGGGGGAATGTGATGTCTTAACATTACGTTCGTTTTGCCTTAAAAATGTAATTGAAGCTTTTCAAAATTTATTGATTAATTTCAGAATAGAAGGATAGTAACAACAGGTTTTTAATAAATTTTATAAATTTCATAATTATCATGTTCCTACAGCATTTATTACACATGTGTTTGTTTTTTTCACTTTAATATCATGGTAAAATTAACAAACATCACCCTGCATACTAAATACAATTTTTTTATTTTTAACAGAATTTATTACTATTTTACTATCACAGAAATAGACATATAAATTTTATAGAAATATGATCGTTAATAAAATTGAAAATAAAAAAAACCTGAGAAAGGCATATGAAGATAAGTATTGGGTAAATTATGAAGATTATGACTGTAAGCATGTTCAGGTGTAATATTCAGTGGAGTAGCATATGATTAAAAAGTTAATAGTTGTAATACATATTCAGAGGAAGGGGGGTATGGACTGCCCTAACATTATGTCCCTTCTCTCTCTCTCTCTCCATCCTTCTATGAGTGAAACTGAATATCTAATGAAAGAGCTTTTTTGGGTTCTATATACATTATTAATATTTAAATTATTTTATTTAAATGAAACTATTTAAAACCAAAAAAGATAATCTTTAAATCAATTATATATTTTTTAATGTTATATTTTGTATTTTCTGAAAGGCAACAAAAAAAGTTAATTAGACAGTTATTTAAAATTTGCATTTATTTTATTATTTATTTATTTATTTTATATTATTATAATTTTATTATTAAAATAACAATTATTTTTATATAACAATAATGAGAATGTAATTGATTACTTAAAATAAAAAAAATAAGTGTTAAGAAAATATATTTTTCTATTCCAAGTCTAAAATAATACTTTAAAAATGTACAAAAATATTTAACAATATTTATTTTTTATTAATTATCACTGGCAAATTTAAAAATGAAAATAGGTCAATGCACTCAATCTATAAGGCCATTGACCTTAAAACATTCATATATCCGCTTCAGTAGGGCCATGCTCATACTTTAAAAAAAACATATATCAATTCTATGGTGTTTTACTTACTTGGAGCCAAGTATTTCGGCCTGGTATATTGATTCTACAATAGAAGCATCATAAGGTAAGTGTTGTTCTTTAGTATGCGGAGACCAGTACTGATTAGCAAGCTGAAATAATTTAAACAACCATATTGAATTTGAATTCAATGAGGAGTGGTGTATAGATTTATTAAAATGGAGTAAATACTAGTAGGCTATCAGAAAATGGATATAAAAGTAATTCACATGAGTTTTAATTGCATTTTACTATAGTGAGAGGTGCTAATTAATATTTATGGAATATAATAAGAATTATAGTATCAGTAACTAAACAAATATAGACAAATTTATGATAAACATATTTTACAATAAAAATATTTTTACAATTTTCTTATTCATACATTAATTATAATATCTTATTATGAGCTAATTTATGTTAAGAAATATGTTGTAATTTGTAACAACCTCAAAACTATCTATATGTTTAGTACAAGCTCAGATGTATTTTTTTTGTTATCCAAAAATGTTGTAATGATATAAGAAATAAATTAGAAATATAGTACTAATTTCAAATCAGAAAACACTTCTTATAAAGCATTAGCTTCTCAAATAAATGCAAGATATTACAAAAACTTTTGCCGAATCTAATATAACCTTAGTATTTATACAAACCTGAGTTATTCTGTCCGCATTGATTTGAGACAGTGTAGGTAAAGGGATTTTAGTTTTATCAGGCGGTGCTTGGGTTTCTGTTTTCATTTTGTATTCTAAAATATATAATTTCAAACAGAAAACCGTGTCGTTTACACAACAATTCAAAATTGTAAATTCGAAGTGATGCCGTCAATGTCAACATGACGTAACAGATTCGTCTAAAAATAATTTTGATAGAAATTCATTTATAATTTGTAAAAAATATTTATTTATTTAACTTAAAAATAATATCTTAGCTACTTAGCATTAGTAATGTAAGATAAAATAGAGATTAAATATGAATATTATAGTCTGCGCCTACAATAAAATGACATTTTTGATATATTTTGTAGGATATAAACAGAGAAAAATAACTTAATATTTGACTGTAAATGGTCATGGGTTTGATCCGTCTTGGGTTTTCCCTACCCTATACATGATTCAGTGTGAAGAAAGAAAAAAAGAAACTAAATAGTAATTTAGTTGGATGAAATTCACTTCACTATTAAAAACGAAATCATGTTTCCTATGAAACACAAAAGAATGATATTTTACTATAGTAACTTATGTAATTGAAAATTATAATAAAATTACTATAATTCTATACATGACCATTCATAAACTAGTAGCTGTACTTTTTTCCCCTTCACGCTTTATCCCGCACACAGCAGGGTAGGCAGAGGGAACTGAGAGTTAAGACATTCTGCTCTCCACCTTCCGCCGAAATCTGGAGGTATTGCGTGTTGAGTGGCGGAACTAGACGCCGCGCTTTGCCTCTACACCAGAGCCAAAAAATAAAAACATTCAATGCCCACGCCACGAATGCCCTATATTTTTTTGTCAACAATAATATTAATAAACTATAAAGATTATACATAAATTTATTGATACTTTTTTGCAGCTACAAGATATACAATAAATATGATGTTCGATCCACCCGACTTCCCTTATAAAGAATTAACGGAATCCATAAAAGTTAATTATGACACAGAAGGTGTTATATACAACGATACAATGGTAAATGAGGTTGGCACAAACGAGAGAGACCTCGTACAAGTAACGGAGGCTATCATTTCATCCGTTGAAAATCAGTTAACGTTCAGTTCAAACGACAACGGGAGATTCTTTGATATAGAAAACGCTTCTTTACATATAGACCAAGGGAATGCCGAGTTAAATTACGTTATAGAATCAGATAATTTGTTCAATTACGAACCTACTTTACTAGATGATAATATAGTTAATCAATTTTTATTACCAAATCCTGGAACATCAGAAGCAAATAAGGTTAATTTTGTTTTTTTTGGAGTCTTTATTTTCACATCGATATATATGAATAAAAATATATAACAAGTGTAATTTAAGCAGGTGCTACNAAAACTTTTGCCGAATCTAATATAACCTTAGTATTTATACAAACCTGAGTTATTCTGTCCGCATTGATTTGAGACAGTGTAGGTAAAGGGATTTTAGTTTTATCAGGCGGTGCTTGGGTTTCTGTCTTCATTTTGTATTATAAAATATTTAATTTCAAACAGAAAACCGTGTCGTTTACACAACAATTCAAAATTGTAAATTTGAAGTGATGCCGTCAATGTCATTTGTCAACTTGACATAACAGATTCGTCTAAAAATAATTTGAAACATATCTCATTAATAATTAGTATAAGTTATTTATTTAACTTAAAAATAATATCTTAGGTACTACTTTATTAGTAATGCAAAATAAAATAAAGATTAAATATGAATATCATAGTTTGCGCCTACAATAAAATACCTTTTTTATATATTTTGTAGGATATGAACATAGAAACATAACTTAATATTTGACTGTAAATGGTCATGGGTATGATCTGTTTGTGGTTCTGTCTACCCTATACAGGATTCAGCGTGAAGGAAGAAAAAAAAAGAAGCTAAATAGTAATTTAGTTGAATAAAATTCACCGTTTTCTAATAAATTCAAAAAAAGAAATCAGGAAAATTGAGAGCTTAAGATATTAAACATGAAATTATGTTTCCTATGAAACACAAAAGAATGATATTTTACTTTAGTAACTTATGTAATTGAAAATTATCATAAAATTTCTACATGACCATTCATAAACTAGTAGCTGTACTTTTTTTCCTCTTCACGCTGTATCCCGCACACACCAGGGTAGGCAGAGGGAACCTAGAGTTAAGACACTCCGCTCCCCACTTTCCGCCGAATTTTAGAGGTATTGCGTGTTGAGTGGCGGAACTAGACGCCGCGCTTTGCGCCATTTTTCGACACGCTTGTGCTCCTGCCCCACGAATGCCCTATATTTTTTAGTCAACGGTAATATTACTAAACTATAAAGATTATACATAGATTATAATTTTTTGCAGCTACAAGATATACAATAAATATGATGTTCGATCCACCCGACTTCCCTTATAAAGAATTAACGGAATCCATAAAAGTTAATTATGACACAGAAGGTGTTATATACAACGATACAATGGTAAATGAGGTTGGCACAAACGAGAGAGACCTCGTACAAGTAACGGAGGCTATCATTTCATCCGTTGAAAATCAGTTAACGTTCAGTTCAAACGACAAC
This sequence comes from Heliconius cydno galanthus, assembly GCA_036379175.1. Lineage (NCBI taxonomy): Eukaryota > Metazoa > Arthropoda > Insecta > Lepidoptera > Nymphalidae > Heliconius > Heliconius cydno. The sequence goes on from JAKRZM010000100.1 coordinate 364,185, forward strand.
GGGAGATTCTTTGATATAGAAAACGCTTCTTTACATATAGACCAAGGGAATGCCGAGTTAAATTACGTTATAGAATCAGATAATTTGTTCAATTACGAACCTACTTTACTAGATGATAATATAGTTAATCAATTTTTATTACCAAATCCTGGAACATCAGAAGCAAATAAGGTTAATTTTGTTTTTTTTGGAGTCTTTATATTCACATCGATATATATGAATAAAAATATATAAGAAGTGTAATTTAAGCAGGTGCTACAATATACAAATTCCCTTGATTTGACTAAGGTAATATTTTTTTATCGGCCATTTTTAGTTTCATAACTAAGCCATACAATTGCCCAATAAATATTTTTTTCATCGGGGGGATGACAGGATGAATGATGAACTATTATTTATTAATATGTTCATTTCTTTGCTCTTTGGGTTCCGCCATTCAACACGCAGTTGAAAATTCTACGGAAAGTGGCGAATGAAGTTTTTTAACACTAGGTTCCCTCTACCTACCCAGATGTGTACGGAATAGGGTAAAGCTGATTGGATTATATATATTATAAAATATTTTCAGAATTCAGAGAACACCGGTCCCGACCTCCTAGCCCTGTATTCGTGTGTAGTATGCCATGAAATATTCACTACAGACGCTGATTTACTTGACCACACCATATCTGCACATGCCTCGGATCCCTGCATGGATCGAGATGAAAATGCATTAAGTAATAATGTGAATAATAGAATATTGAAAGGTAAAAATATAGTCATTTAAAAGTTTTAATTGTGTAAATTTACAATAGTCGTTACTAGATGTTCTTATTCTTTTTTTTTTTGAGTAGGCAAAGTAGAGGGAATTTGNAGAGGTAATTTGGGAACGTAATGTTAAGACAAGCCCTTTCTATTCCTTCGAGTGGGAATCGAACCCACACTACGACTGGCATTATTATTTATATAATAATAACTATTAAAATACACAAAAACGACATTTTATTACATTAACAACTAAAAGTCAAAATAAACTCTACTTGATTTATTAATTAACAAAATTCCAACTCCGAATACATGTGGCGATAGTAATTTCCGACTCTTTCTAAAACTATGCATACTAGTAGTTCACCGATGCAATTAGGTCAAATGCCTTGATTTTCTCTCATTTTTGGTACGGGACGCCTGAGTAAGTACGACGGGCGCGCGACAAAAGGACGAACAGTACCTACGACGTATATAGTACTGGGATATAGTTTATAAAATAGGTCACCAAATTGCATGTACTGCTAAATACTCATTTATTAGTTTAACTAAACAGAAGAACTGGACGTTAGTCTTGCTCCGAGAGAGTTTTTGTAGTAAAGTAGTACTTAAAATGTATTTATCCTATTTAACTTTTTTTATATATGAGGCCGGCGTGGCGGCACAAGGGTGTGACTATAACGTGAACGTTCTGGGTTCGATCCTCACTTGAGGAAGTGAAATATTTATTTACGTTTATATTTCCATTTCTTCGCTCTGGTGCCACTCAACACGTAATGCCTCCACAATTCGGTAGAAAGTGGGGAACGGAGTGTCTTGCACTAGGTTCCCTCTACCTACCCTGCTGTATACGGGATACAGCGTGAAGCAGATTTTTTTTAACTAAGATTTTTTATATAGCATTTGTACTAGTTCAGTTGAAAGTATAATGTCTTACTGTTTTTTATTGTAAAATTACGTGTTGTTTGATTGATTGACGCCATATTTTCTCCAATAGCGTGAAAATGAATTAAGCACCTTTACTTGTTGACGATTCATATTTATTTTCGCAGCATATATTGTATATTTTCTTGGTTTAATATTTTAATTTTTGTTATAATATTCAATTCTTGTTATAAACAAAAAATATCACTTTTATTTTTATTTTTTTTTATTTATTTATTAGGCAAGCCAACGTAACATACAAAAAATACAAACATTTAAAAAACAAAGTACAAAGGTTTAAAAATGTTTTACATTGTACATCACACTTACAGGCTAGCTCAACATGATTATAACTAAAAGCAGGTATTCTAAAANCTCCGGGAGAGTTTTTGTAGTAAAGTAGTACTTAAAATGTATTTATCCTATTTAACTTTTTTTTATATATGAGGTCGGCGTGGCGGCACAAGGGTGTGACTATAACGTGAACGTTCTGGGTTCGATCCTCACTTGAGGAAGTGAAATATTTATTTACGTTTATATTTCCATTTCTTCGCTCTGGTGTCGAGGCAAAGCGCGGCGTTGAGTTCTGCCATTCAACACGCAATGCCTAAAGAATTCGGCAGAAAGTGGGGAACGGAATGTGTCAACACTAGATTCCCTCTGCCTACCCTGCTGTGTGCGGGATACAGCGTGAAGCTGATTTTTTTTAACTAAGATTTTTTACATAGTATTTGTACAAGTTCTTTTGAAAGTATAATGTCTTACTGTTTTTTATTGTACAATTACGTGTTGTTTGATTGATTGACGCCATATTTTCTCCAATAGCGTGAAAATGAATTAAGCACCTTTACTTGTCGACGATTCATATTTATTTTCGCGGCATATATCGTATATTTTCTTGGTTTAATATTTTAATTTTTGTTATAACATTCAATTCTTGTTATAAACAAAAAATATCACTTTTATTTTTATTTTTTTTTATTTATTTATTAGGCAAGCCAACGTAACATACAAAAAATACAAACATTTTTAAAAAAAAAGTACAAAGGTTTAAAAATGTTTTACATTGTACATCACACTTACAGGCTGGCACAACATGATTATAACTAAAAGCAGGTATTCTAAAACCTAATATCCGACACCAAATTTTTTCACCTTTTCATTTTTCATAGAACCAAATCAAAACTACGAATGCGATTGGTTGGTATGCAATACATGCGAGAGGATCCTATCAACCGCGCTAGAAACAGAGCCTCAAGGTATCATATATCATATTAAAATTATCTATTAAATATATTATATATCTAACAAATAATTAATAAATAGAAAAAAAACTGATTGTAAACATGTGTAATTGTATCCATTGCTCACTAGTTATTGTAGAGTCAAGTAGAAGTTCAAATGAGCGCTGTAGTATGTGAGTGCTGTCGACCGCGCTCGAGTCCGAGCCCCGCGCTGGGTAATTAGCAACCATTGACATATATAATGGTCTTCCTACCCTGGAAGAGTCCGCTATATTGTATTATAGAGACAAACGAGAACAATAAGCTCATCTAGTTGTGAAATAGCGAATGTGTGTGTATGTTTTCATATTATTGCCGCGTATTTGAACGTAAATATGGTGAATTTCTCATATACTTTCTTGTTGTTTACAGATAGATGTTGTGATTTTTTATTGTATTGTTACTTTTTTCTAATTCTATAATTCTATGATCAGCTTCACGCCGTATCCTGTACACAGCAAGGTAGGCAGAGGAAACCTAGTGTTGAGATACTCCGTCTCCATCCAAATTCTGCAGGTTGCGTGTTGAGTGGCGCAACTTAACGCCGCGCTTGCTCTCGACACCAGAGCGAAGAAATGAAAATATAAATTTTAATATTGCATTTTCTCTGCTTTTATAGTCTCCTCTTTTTGCCAACCAATTGAAAATTACTATTACCTTATTATATGAATACCCATTTACTATAGCTTACGGGTTAGTAAATGTTTCAATTGAATTATTTTCCACCAGAACAGCTATGTTGTATAGACATCAACGGCAAATGCAACGTGGGCTCCAGGAGATTAGGCTCCATGTTCGTGTGCGAATGCTGCAGCTACTTGTTTGCTAACGGGGAAGCCCTGGATCGCCACCGACTCGTATGCTTTGGGAAAGGAGACTTTTATCCACAGCCGGTTAAATATTTTGTCTTTTATTCATAATTTTCAGGTAATTGTTTATAATAATAACTGAACTTTTGAGGTAACTCATTGAAATGGAGAAAGAAAGAATTTCATATTAAATATTTCCTCGCTTTGTCGCGCGACGTTGAGCTTCACCACTCAACAGGCAATGCCTCCAAAATTCAGCGGAATGTGGGAAGTGAAAGTGTTTTAATGACGAACGGAGTGTTTTAACACTACCTAGCTATGTGCAGGATATAGCGTGAGGATAAAAAAATAAGCATATGTAATGTAATCATATATCCGGATAAATAGGAATAAAAGGAGCTTTTTTCTTGCCTTTTTTATCGTAAATTTAAAAAAAATGAAATAAGAAATGCAATGTCGATGCAATTGTGACTCTAATAATAAAGAAAGTTGTCAATAGAGAAATTGAATGGAAAAAAAAATATAGGAAAACAGCACATATTCCTTTATATATTGATGTGTTATTTTCTCTATGCCGATAGTCTCTACCATCAATAATGAACGAGATAATAAAATTTAAATACAACTCATATTTAGATCAAGGCTTTCGTTCGGCAAGTCAAAAGTACTTGCTCCATATTCTCGGGAAGTTCTCGATCGGCAACTTGTTACCTCACGTGTTCTTCCGCGATTGTGCTGGAGACTTTCCTTGAGTATATAAGACTTTATAAACATGAAATAATGCAACTTTCTATAATGTAAATATTATTAGGTTTCAATATGGAAAATTATATAAGTGTCGTAAGGCAGACATGATAGGTTCGATTCTTATTCGAGCACTCTCTCAGCACTCACTCTCTGAACACTCTTTTCCCAGTTTCTGTGTGCCTACACTGTTATGTGCGGTGTTATAGCGTAAAGTTATATTATACTAGCGGACGCGCGCAGCTTCGCTTGCGTAATTAGGGGTGAATTCTAATAAACCACGAAACATGTGTTCAATGAAATATTTTTAAGAGTCTAAATTTCAAATTTTATAAAAATCGGTGGCGATTTAAAGATTTTTCCATACAAACTTTCAACCCCTTATTTGCACCCTTAGGGGGTGAATTCTAGAAAAC
>JAKRZM010000100.1:369838-387460 GCA_036379175.1 Heliconius cydno galanthus
AACAAAGCTGTATTCACTTCATCCCCCTGGGTATTTGGGCGCCAATTAGCCTATGCATTCGGTACTCGATTTTTGTACGACAAAAGATCGTGTTTTACAATTTATTTTTGTAACTTTGTAACTTATAAATATTTACATGTGGATTCTGTGGAGGAAATGGCACAAAAGGAAATACAATATGTGATTAATTTCATATTTAAAAAGTCAATTTTGTACTTTAAAAGCTCTTCTATCCTAATATTACTAAAAATAGAAGATTCATTTGACGAAATATAAGGTTTATTAGAGGTAAAATATCTGTAACTAGTGCATAATATAAGGATCTTTATTATTCTTTCTCTATTACTTATTTGTTGACACGGAGTGTCTTATCACTTCCCTCTACTTACCCTGCTATGTGCGGGATACAGCATAAAACTGATTTATTTATTTAGGTATCTGTTTACCACCGCAGTACTGACGTTCAAATATGTTTCCAGGACACGGTCGGTCGTTGTAAATTTAAATGGTTTTTTCAAATCAGGATTAATAACATATTATTATAACAATACAATGCGGACCGAAATATCTATCTAAATGAAAAAAAATATATATATATGAGTAATTTTTCATCAAGTTTGTAAGTTATTCTATTTTGTCAAACGAATTTCGTGAAAATCTTGATATATACAGATTAAAATACATAGATCGTTTTTTTTATTTTTTTATATTTACCCTATATCCCGCATATAACAGGGTAGGTAGAGAGAACTGACGACCGCCTTGTGTACAGACGTTAGTTAGCACCACTGAGCCACTACGGCCACAATTTCAACTCATATACATATAAATATATTCTATTTTCTTAAATATTCTTTATTCTTTATTAAATAGAGAATTATATCGTCACAAGCGAGGAGAAGACAGACCACCAGGCACTCCGTTAATGGCGTACGTGTGTGAGGAATGCGACAAGGTCCTGGGCAGCATGTGCGCGCTGCACACACACAAAAAGATGCACAAAGTATCCAAGCCTGTAAGTTATTATTATAAACTGGCAGTTGCCCCTCTAAAACTATTTTTTTTCTATTTCCTCTTAGTATTTTTAACGATTACAATTACAATACGGATTACGGTTATTATGTTTTACCTCACTGTTTTAGCTTTATGTAGTATCCTGGGTATAGTGGAGTAGGCAAAGGGAACCTGGTGCTAAACATTACGTTGCGTATTTTCCGCCCAATTTTCAAGAAATTGAATATAGAATAGCGGAAGCTTACGTCACTCTTTATATTATTTTACCAGAGCGAGACATTAAAATGATAATTGCTAGATTGCTATCCACCTTGCAATATTTCTTAATAGGATAAAAAATGTAGGGGAAGAATCAAACAATCTTTAACTTACTTAAAAAGCTTTTATTTATTTAAGGAGAAATAATAGTTTATTTTTAAAAACGCAAAAAATAACTAAATCAAATTTATTTAGGTATAAATGTCAGTTTGTATTCAAATATCTAAACATTTAGGTATTTGTCTTCACTGATGATTGTGGTGTATATTAGAATAAATAAAACCTGTATATTATTAGCCTTAATCTGAGTTAGCCTAATGTATTTGTCACATAAATTAAATATATTTAAGAAAAAGCAGAATAATTTTACACACAGTCAAGTTAATAAAGTTAAAAAAAAAAGAAAAAATATATTATTTAGATTGACAATTTTGTACAATAGTTAAGTTTGTTTATTATCGTTCTTAGTAGAAATTGTTGTTCAAATGTGGTTAAAAGATACTTGAAATTTATTATTTATCGACGTCCTAGTAAATATTTGAAAATGGATCATTTTTTTTGTCAATTGAATCAAGCAATTTTCATAGTTAATATAACCATATCTAAAGTTAAAACTGTCTATTGTTAACCTAAAAATATTAAATATGTGTAAAATTAACAATTTGTTGTCACAAGGGCTACCCGTGCGCAGTGTGCGGCCGCCGCTTCAACCAGTCCGGTCACCTGGCGATCCACATGCGCATGCACACCGGCGAGCGCCCATATCCATGTGATTTGTGCTCCAAGGCTTTTAAAGTTAAGGTAAAAATCGACGATAATGCCATCCATACCTATATTATACATTCGAAAGTAACTCTGTCTGTCTTTCTGTCTGTCTTTTACGCAATCAGGGCCAAACCGCCAATTTAATTGTGATAAAATACTCATATAGACATACTTGAGGGTCTCGGGTTGAACATAGGATACTTTTTTTCTCATATTTGTAATATTTTCGATATATACCAATATATTAAAATACTAATTAATTTGACATGCAATTTATTCCGCCATGTTAATAACATCCGTCGCTATACGACCGTTGCTAGGCGACGATTTGCAATGTTTGTTGTTAGAAAACATCACCCAAAATGAGCTTGCTTAACGCATCTCTCTATTGAAAACTGAAGATATATTTAATAAATATTCGTATAGTTCAAGCGGGCGTAGCCGCGTTCGGGTCCGTTTTAGTATTTTATTAGTATATTAATATATTTAATATATATAAAATATTTAAATTGGAATAAAATTTCTATTCACCCCGTTTAGAATTCGCTCGACCGTTCTAACCAATTAAGATGTATAACTTCTTACTAATTTGTATAGGTATTGATTCTAGTGTATACTACGTAAATGTTTTTGTATTAATTTTAATATTTACAATTATACGAGTCTAGGTACAGGTATTATACAAGGCGCAGTCGTGCCTTGCCTGACTGCACACGATGGTTGCAGGTTTTTTACGTCAATGGGAAGTAATGTTTTCATTTAGAATATTTTCTTCTATTATGTTTAGCTAAAGTTTAAGCGGTGTAAGTTTTATAATATAATAAAATGATACTAGATTTGAATATGATATCTTTTTTATGCGTATTTGTGTATTAAGCACTGTAACAGTAATTTCTAGTTGTCATAATTAATTAATATTTAGTAAAAATAAGTAAAGCATTAAAAAAAACAAATTTATTAATTATAGAACAATTTGCATCGCTTGACGTCAATGGTTATAGGTTCAAATATAATTTAGAGTAATTTCCTTCATTTTCCATCATTCACCAAAAGTATTCCTGACGAAAAATTCCAAATTGTTCGTTACTTTTACTTTCGTCTAACCTGCGAAGGCCGCCATAGTGCATATATGTATGTATCTTTTAAGTTGGAAAACGTATACGCGGGAACGCCGACTGCCAGCCGACTGGCTGGTCTCACAACTGGTGGGAACATTATAACTTATGACTTTTAATGTTTTTTTTATGTGTAACTTTCACAGAACATTCTTACTACAACAAACTTTTCTCTATAATACTCCTCGCGACGTTTGGTTGTTCAGCCTTCTAAGTACTACTACTGGGACCATTTCTACTGTATAAGTTTTCGTTTGTCAGCACTTTATAAATTGTTGTGTTTAGTTTTTTTGATGTCATATAATTACTTAAAATATTTTTTGCTATGTTATTTTTGTTATATTTAACAATTTCAGCGTGTGGCTTCGTTCCCCACTCGATAAAATGATTCTGGTGTTGAGGCAAAGCGCATTGAATTCCGCCATTCGGCACCCACTGCCTCCAAAATTCCGCGGAGAGCGGAGAACGAAGCATCTTAACACTAGGTCCTCTCTACCCTGCTATCTACAGAATACATCGTGAAACAAAAAAAAAGAAAGAAAACAAATAACAAAGCACATAAATTCGCAACAATCCCCATCCAGTACAAAATTCCCATAGTTTTTCCCCATCTCCATACCACATGTAATGACTGACGCTGACGGCAGGTGGAGCGCGACGACCACCGCCGGACGCACACGGGCGAACGCCCCTTCGCGTGCACCGCCTGCCCGAAGACGTTCACCGCCGCTGCACGCCTGAGGGAGCACGCGCGTATACATACTGACCAGAGGTTACCAACTTTTAGATATAGGAGTATATGTTGAAGAGCTTCGTGGTGACGATTGTGAGTTCGATTCCCATTTGAGGAATGGATTATTTAATATTTTCATTTCCTTGCTCTGGTAAAAGGATATACTAGATGGAGTTCCAGCACCACCATACATAATGTTTCGAATATTTAACGGAAAATGGGGATGTGGGTGTTGTGTCTTTGTGTGACTGTAGGGCCCGTATTTATAAATTGCTCTCAATTCTAAGATTAATCTTGAAATTCTGAGATTGACCTTAACATTCATAGTTATAAATGAAAACGGCGTCTCAAGATCGATCTCAGAACTGAGAGTGATGTATAAATAAGGTCCTAGGTTTCTTGTACTTTTCTTGCTATTTGCGAAATATACCGTAAAGCTAAAAAAAACAATAAAATAGAGTTTAATCTGGTTTAATAATTTTATATACGTAGACATATTGGGGCCTCTTGTGGCACGTGTGCCTGTAGGCACGACAGGTTTTGGGTTCGATTCCCACTGGAGAAAAAATGAAATACTTTTATTTTTTCGTTCTGGTGTCGAGGCAAAGCGCGGCGTTAAGTTCCGTCACTCAACACTAGGCTCCATCTTATAAAGGCTTTTTAATTTTTTTTGTTATACACAAAATTAAAAGAAAATCTTTCAGATTATGTTATAGTAGCAAATTTTAAGCATTTTATTGACGCAACTTACGAAGTTCTCACGGAGTGATGTCTTATGTAAATTATAACGATTATACGTTGATAAATAACAATCAGGGACGCGTAAAGTCATATTAATTTTATATGGTTCGTGGAGTTTTTGAACGGTGTTAGCCATAGGGAATTTATACCTCATTTTAAAACAAATATGTTTAGTGCTCTAATAAATAGATATATATATATATATATTTGAGAAACAATAACAAGACTTTTTTAGCTTTTCCGCGTATAGCTGGGAATAGAACTTTGTATTAAGATACCAGATTCCCTAAGACAACCACAGTTTTGCTTATTCCTTAACCATTTTGACAATAGGAAGCTCCAAAATTCTTTTTATCGCAATACTTATCATATTCCATTGCGTGAGCACGCACGTTTACATACAGACAACCGATAATATATTTAAGTTATATACGTATCAGCGTACGTTACTGTCTTAATACTGTTACGTTTTAGCCTGTAGAATACTATATATATGTATTGAACGGCGTTAAGTATCGCTACTCAACACGCAATGCCTTGAGAACACGGCGAAAAGTGGGGAAGGGAATGTTTTAATACTAGGTTCCCTCTGTGTGTGGGATAGAACATGCAAGGGATTTATTTATATATACTTAAATCAGCTTTAAAAAAATACGGCTTTACTCTCAAAGCCAAATAAGTTAAAAAAATCATCATTGGTTTTATTATAAACGACAGAAGTAACTTTGTCGGTCTGTTACTCTTTTATGATGATGCTGCTGAACTTTATTTAATTAAGTTTATTCCAAATAAAGATGGAAAACTAGAATTATAAATACAGAGCGAATAGTGCTAAATGTTAAGTGAATTTTCCCAACTCATCCTATCTTTTTTTCGGCTTTTCGTTGGCTTTTGAGTTGTTTATAGCTTTATTCTGTATTGCGTACATAGCATGGTAGGCAGAGGGAACCTAGGAACTCAGTGTTAAGACACTCTCTCCCTAATCAGACATTTCTGTCCCCACTTTACACCGAAAATATACCATATTTGTTTAAACGGAAATGTATGGAATTGGATATGAATCAAGTAGCCTATTCGTTAATAACACTATAGAGACCAAATAAATAAATATAAAGACTTTAATATATTGTTTTCTAATATTAATATACGTGTATTATTTTAATGAAAAAATAATAATTTTAGAATATAGCATAATAATAACAATTTAGAGCTTTCGATTGTGTAGGATTAGAATAATAAAATATTTTACAATAGTAAGCAACAAACAAAGAACTGAATTAATATTAATAGTACAAATTAGGTATAATATAAAAAACAATACATCATTATTGCAGGCGGAAGATTTGTTGTGAATTAGCTTAGAAAATTTAAATATTCTATTCTGTTTTTTTTTTTGTTATTAATTCTTTTGAAATTAAAAGAGATTTGAAATTAAAAAGCTTGATTAAAATATTTGTAGTATATTATAGAAAAATATATATAAAAAAATGTAGCGAACGAAGTTGAGTAGCGTCTGACTTCGTTTTCTGGCGTTAAGTTGTGCTATTTAACACGGAATGTCCCGAACTGGGGCGAAAAGTGATGACCCGAATTCTGCCTGTCTTACTATAAATGGTATAACGCATTAAGCTCATTTAGGGGTAAAGTCGTCGTACCAGAGTAGGCAGAGGAAGCCTAGTGTTAATACATTTCTATCTCTCTTTACTCTCCGCCGGATTCTGGAGGCGTTTTTAGTGGCAAAACTCAATGCAGTGCTTTGCCTCGACACCAGAGAAAAGAATATATGTTTAAAAATTTAAAAAATACTTTCCCAACGTTTGGACAAGTCCAGTCCAGGCCATCAATAAATAATAATTTTATTTAAGTTCCATNAGCGAAGCTGCGCGCGTCTGCTAGTACATTTATATATGTAGACATATTGGGGCCTCTTGTGGCACGTGTGACTGTAGGCACGACAGGTTTTGGGTTCGATTCCCACTCGAGAAAATGAAATATTTTTATTTTTTCGGTCTGGTGTCGAGGCTCCACTCACTCAACACTAGGTTCCATCTTATAAAGGCTTTTAATGTTTTTTGTTATACACAAAAATAGAAGAAAATCTTTAAGATTATGTTATAGTAGCAAATTTTAAGCATTTTATTGACGCAACTTACGAAGTTCTCACGGAGTGATGTCTTATGTAAATTATAACGATTATACGTAGATAAATAACAATCAGGGACGCGTAAAGTCATATTAATTTTATATGGTTCGTGGAGTTTTTGAACGGTGTTAGCCATAGGGAATTTATACCTCGTTTTATAACAAATATGTTTAGTGCTCTAATAGATACTCGTATATGTACGTAACAATAACAGGATTTTTTTAGTTTTTCCACACATAACTGGGTAGGCAAAAAGAACCTTGTATTAAGATACTAGATTCCCTAAGACAACCACAATTTTGCTTATTCCTTAACCATTTTGACAATAGGAAGCTCCAAAATTCTTTTTATCGCAATACTTATCATATTCCATTGCGTGAGCACGCACGTTTACATACAGACAACCGATAATACATTTAAGTTATATACATATCAGCGTACGTTACTATCTTAATACTGTTACGTTTTAGCCTATAGAATACTATATATATGTATTGAACGGCGTTAAGTACCGCTACTCAATACGCAATGCCTTGAGAATACGGCGAAAAGTGGGGAAGGGAATGTTTTAATACTAGGTTCCCTCTGTGTGCGGGATGCAGCGTGCAAGGGATTTATTTATATATACTTAAATCAGCTTTAAAAAATACGGGTTTACTCTCAAAGCCAAATAAGTTAAAAAAATCATCCTTGGTTCTATTATAAACGACAGAAGTAATTTTGTCGGTCTGTTACTCTTTTATGACGAAGCTGCTGAACTTTATTTAATTAAGTTTATTCCAAATAAAGATGGAAAACTAGAATTGTAAATACAGAGCGAATAGTGCTAAATGTTAAGTGAATTTTCCCAACTCATCCTATCTTTTTTTCGGGTTTTCGTTGGCTTTTGAGTTGTTTATAGGTTTATTCTGTATTGCGTACATAGCATGGTAGGCAGAGGGAACCTGGGAACTCAGGACTATTAAGACACTCTGATCAGACATTTCTGTCCCCACTTTACACCGAATTTATATACTATATAAATTTATATACTATATTTGTTTAAATGGAAACGTATGGAATTGGATATGAAACAAGTAGCCTATTCGTTAATAACACTATAGAGACCAAATAAATAAATATAAAGGCTGTAATAAAGACTTTAATATATTGTTTTCTAATTTTAATATACGTGTATTATATATTATTTTAATGAAAAAATAATTTTAGAATATAGCATAATAATAATTTAGAGCTTTCGATTGTGTAGGATTAGAATAATAAAATATTTTACAATAGTAAGCTACAAACAAAGAACTGAATTAATATTAATAGTACAAATTAGGTATAATATAAAAAACAATCAATACATAATAATTGCAGGCGGAAGTGTAGGTTTAATAATTGTGAATTAGCTTAGAAAATTTAAATAGTCTATTCTGTTTTTTTTTGTTATTAATTCTTTTGAAATTAAAAGAGATTTGAAATTAAAAAGCCTGATTAAAATATTTGTAGTATATTATAGAAAAATATATATAAAAAAATGTAGCGAACAAAGTTCAGTAGCGTCTGATTGTAAGTGCGGTGGACGTAGGTTCGATTTCCGACTGGAATGACGTCATTTTCCGGCGTTGAGTTCTGCTATTTAACACGCAATCACGAACTCGGGCGAAAAGTGATGACCCAAGTGTTTTGATTCTAGATTCTTTCTGCTGTCTTGCTATAAATGGTATAACGCATTAAGGTCATTTAGTGGTAAAGTCGCCGTACTTAAGTAGGCAGAGGGAGCCTAGTGTTAATACATTTCTATCTCTCTTTACTCTCCGCCGGATTCTGGAGGCGTTTTTAGTGGCAAAACTCAATGCAGTGCTTTGCCTCGACACCAGAGAAAAGAATATATGTTTAAAAATTTAAAAAATACTTTCCCAACGTTTGGACAAGTCCAGTCCAGGCCATCAATAAATAATAATTTTATTTAAGTTCCATAATCTTTCAGTTAAAGGAAAAAAATCATAAGGAAACCCATCAGCTCTAACTATATCTGTCAATATAGTTTTTCCCGATACATTTTCCTGCTAATTGTGAGGGTAACCACAGAACACGAGTACGACGGCTAGTAGTAAATTCGCTAAATAACTCTCTTTCGTTCATGTAATAGAGCATAATATTGAGAAAACATTATAGAAACACCGTCGTCTCGTAGTGACATAGTGTGTTATTGTAAACGCGATGGTAGTGGGTTCGATTTGGGGAGATGAATTATTAAATGTTATTCTCTTGCTCTGGTTATGAGGAAAGCACGGCGTTGAGTCTCGCTACTTAATACGTAAACTCTCGGACATTCTGCTAAGAGTGGGAAACGGAGTGTCTTAACACTACGTTCCATCTGCATACCCTGCTGCGGGATTGAGCGTGAAGTTCAAAAATGTATAAATATATAGTTACATATAGGACATATATAACTAAGTTTATATGATAAACATTCTAGAATCTACATCTTAGCATTATCCTTTTGCATATTTATTATATATTTCCTTTCTAGAATGTATTGAGATTATAATTTTGTAAGTAATAGGCCTTATATATTTAAAAGAGCAGATCAAATGCGAGTCGTATTCACCCACCGAGGGTTCTGTAACAATTTTAGAATATGTCAACGAAAGTATAAAAGTTGTCAAACTTAAATAGCACTCATTTTGTAATTATAGATTTGTCATTACTTATTTTTTACAAAATATCTAGAATTTTTCTTTACTTTTGGATTTTTTAGTTTATTTCTACTGCAAGTTCTCACTTTTAGGCAAACTTTATAACTGTAGGTCCACGGGAAACACGTTCATATGAAATGCAGTAAAGCGATGCTTCAACGAACGAATTAACTAAAAAGCTTTATTTTTTCAGTATTCCAAGAGATCTAGATATTTGATATTAATTTCGCATTGATACATACACGCGATCTCAACAAAAATCTCTTCACTGACGAACAGACGGACAGGAAACTGATTTTATATAGGGTTATGTTTTTACCTTTCGAGGTACGGAATCCTAAAAAAAATATTTTCAATTAGTCCCTACAATGTCAAATATAATGATATAGCTGGGCGTATAAAGTGTTCTCGTATAAATGAAGGGTCATGGTAACTGGTTACAAGTTAAATTAAAATAAATATTAACCGCGTTTCTAAAGTACGATTTTATTTTTATTTTATATATTCCGCTCACAGAAAAGTAGACAGAGGGAACCTAGAGTTAAGACACTCCATTCTCCATTTTTTGCTGAATTCTAGAGGCACTGCGTGTTAAATGGCAAAACTCAACGCCGCACCACCTCGACACCAGAGCGAAGAAAATATTAAATACTTCATTTTGTCGTCGAATGGAAATCGAACCTGGGACAGGTTTAGAGTAGCACTCAACCCCTACACCACCACTGACCTTCTCAAAGTATAACTTTAATTACTTAAATACATGTGCAAAATATAAAAAGCTTTCATTTACAAGAGACAGTAGTTCAATTACTTAATTTCCGTATGATTTAAGTAAATAAGCGATGTTTTTGAGCGGCGCGGCGAATGTCGCGTTGGCTCTACCTTTACTCTCAATTAAATTTGTAATAATTTTAAAATGTTTACAATAATAAAATAAATTTTTATTCATTTATCCATACATACATACATACTAAAATAAGTGTTTTACATAATATAATATATGTTATTTAAAATGTCAGGTAGAGTTTATATACTTTATACCTTTGATATTTCCATTTTTTTTTTCATCTCTAGCTTCTAATAATATTGATAGTGAAGTTGTAAAAAACTATTTTATAATAGAATTTTCTATAATATTATATGTATTTTGTATAAACATAATATTTTTGAATTAATTTAACTTTAAGTACCTAACAATACGAATATAAAATATAAATGTGGCTATAAAATTAGCTTACAATTGTAAAAAAAAAACAGTATATTATTTTTTGTAGTAAAAAAGCAAAATTATAATAATAATAATCAAAACGTTCTTAACGGCTTGACATGATAGCTGTAACGGTATCACACCATGAATTTCGCTTCTAATGACGTCATCCGCCGACAGATGGCGTCACTAAACACGTTTATACAAATTGCTCTACAATTTTTTCCTTATTTTCTTTTATACTGCATCAAGCTCATAGCAGGGTAGGGAGAGGGAACCTAATGTTGAGACTCTCCGTTCCCGTTAAGATACCATTTCCCGTTTTCTACCAAATTCTGTATGCGTGTAAAGTAGCGAAACTCAACGACGAGCTTTGCCTCGTAATGAGAGAAGAAATGAAAATATTAAATATTTCATTTACTGGAGTGGGAATCGAACCTACAATTTATCACCTTTATAGCCGTATACTTGCGCTCCTGCGCCACGACGACGACTTGGCGTGCTCTACAAATAATATCAGAAAAAGACTTCACTTGATAGCGTCTGTTACAAACTAAAAACAATAATATAAACGCGAATATATTTATTCTTCATTTCTCACATTTAATATTCGTGTCATATCAATTGGTCAGCTACTTTCCGTTTGCTTAAAGAATGCGTGTTGGGTTATTACACTTTTATTAATATAAAATACCAATCAATACACATACACAAAAATCTTCGCATATAGTTTTTCTATGTTTATACGCGGAGTAAAATATAAAAGTCATTTTATAATTTTTTAAGTCAGTTTTACTCTTTTCAATATAAATCATAGAAAATACCAAGTTTTATAAAGACTTTCTACATTCAAATTAGAAATATTATAAATATTTCATAACGTTTCTAAATTGTTCATATAATCTCGAAAAAGGAAGCTTAAAGTAAAGAACATAATAAATGAAAATTAAAATAAATCTTAATGTTAAAAAG
The DNA here is from genome assembly GCA_036379175.1 of Heliconius cydno galanthus. Taxonomy (NCBI): domain Eukaryota; kingdom Metazoa; phylum Arthropoda; class Insecta; order Lepidoptera; family Nymphalidae; genus Heliconius; species Heliconius cydno. The sequence goes on from JAKRZM010000100.1 coordinate 381,474, forward strand.
CCAAAAACTCGACGTTAAAAAATATCAAAAATATATTAAAATATATTCTATTATAAAATAAAGAAAAACTATTATATATAATATATAATCAAATAATATATGTAAATCTGTTTACGTAATTAAAATATATGGGAGATAGCATCAGCGTCAGTTGGAATGGACCAGTAAAATCTCGCAAGTAATTTCTTCTGGTGACCGGTTCTACTTATTCAGGTTGAACACTTCCAAGACGCTCAGGATAGTTTAACTCGACTATGGAGAATATAATATACGTATATTTATTATTATTGTTTGGAGAATCGCGGAATGTGATATTTTATGTATGTTTTATATTAAAAATTGTGTAAATAGGGATTGGTAATACAACCTAGTGTACCACTAGGAACCTAGTGTTATTGTATATATAATACATATATACAATAACACTAGGTTCCCAGGTTTCTACTCTGCTACGTGCGGGATACAGGTTAAATTAAATAATATATGTAAGTATATAGAAATGATAATCGTCTTTTTTCATTTGCCATGATTTTACTTATTGAATAGAAGTTTTATATTTGTAAATTTTATTTAAAATATTTAAATTAAATTTTAATGATAATTAACTTTAGTTTAATAGGAAATAAATAATTTGATTATTATTTATTTCCTATTATTTTATTAACTTCATTTTTCATTTTAAAAGCATTTGTAAAAGCTTACTTTGGTCGTAAATCTTTCAGTACGTTAGAAATTTTGAGCTATTATTAATATAAAGGCAGTGAGTTTTGCGTAATCTGAGTACAAATTTACAAATGAAGGAATATTAATAAGTTAATTGTTCTAATTTCTATTATTCTTATAGACTTAAGTATATCTTTGAAAGCAGATTCTATCTTTTATACGTATCTATAAATGTTGACTTGAAATTCGGTAAATATTCATGTTGTATAGAAGAACTTTCTTTTAAAAGAATTTTACTTTTTTTACATTTTATACTATTCCTAAGTATGTAGAGAGAAACTGGTGATAAGTCTTCTCTCGTCACTTTGTATGAGAAACCTTAAAAGTATCTAGCGTTATATGTAACCAGATTTTTGTTGCCTTTCAACTGGATTGTCTTGGCATGAATAAACCAACCATTTTTCTAGCTTGGCACAAAATTGAGAATCTAGAGTTAAAACACTCCGTTCCCATTAAGTAATTACCGTTCCGAACAAATATCTCATATTTACATTTTTCGCTCTGGAACGAGGTAAAGCGCGGCATCCGTTCCGTCCCTCAACACGTAATGCCTCCAGAATTCAGTGGATAATGGAGAGCGGAGTATAGTAGCACTAGGCTCTCTCTGCCTACCCTGCTATGTGCGGGAAACGGGTAGCGGAATTTTTTTTTAAAGATAAATACCACGGGAATTCAAAAAACTAAAATGTAAATACCCTATATTGATAAGAAACACGTCTGCTACTTGTTGAAATTTATTTTAAACATATGAACGTATTATCTATAGTGGGTATAACTGGTCTGAGTGAGGTCTGAGAATGCTATACCGCTTTTAGTATATTAGCAAAAATAGTGGAATACATAAATATTTTTTTATCTTAGAAGGCCAGGTAGAAAGAACTTCGTTTCCAGATCTTTCCTTGGATTGACTGGCGGATTTCAACGTCGCGTTGGTTCTGATGAGTGCAGGCAAATAATCCTTCCCCCAAATAAGAATCAAATCCTCAACCGTCCCATTTATAGCTAGATGGTCTTATTAATTTTAAATTTTCAGTTCCAGATCCAGATACAATCAGCTAATTAAAACTTATGACTTAATTATTTGTTTTAGACCATACAAATGTGACATTTGCGGTGCAGCATTTCGAAGGCCGTACGCTCGGACCGTCCACACTCTCATACATACTGGAGAAAAACCGCATGAGTGCGACGTCTGTGGGACCGCTTTTAGGTAGTACCTTTATATTTGTAATAGCTTATAAATAATTATATTATTTTTAGGGTTTTTTCTGTCGTGGCGCTGGGCTTACGTGTCATTATACGCTTGTGTAAAGGATAGGTTGTGGGTTCGATTCCCACTCGAAGCAATGTGAATAAAATATATTTTATAAGAAATAAAGTCGCTCTGGTATCAAGGGAAAGCGAGGCGTTGAGTTCCCCCACTCCCCCTCAACATGCAATTCTTCTAGAATTCAACAAGTCTTAGGGAGTACAGAGTGTCTTGATACTGGGATCCAGTTTGGTAGAGGCAATACCTCTGCCTACACTTCTGAATATTTCTCTTTACTCTACTAAGTAAACGGTAAGTACAATATATATTATACATGTAACTATATATTTTGTACCTACCGGTATTTTCCGGTATTTCTATTACTGGAGGGCCGTCGCGGCGCAGCAGCACGGCGTCTCACTGTAAATATTATGTTTGATTTAAAAGTCGAGACTAGAATAAATAAATTATTTTAATTTCTTCGGTAAGGAAATATAAGAGCGTGAGTATCGCCACTGAATACGGAATTTATCAAAAATGAGTGTCTCAACACTAGGTTTTCTTCTGCCGACCTGTTAGAGACAGATGAAGCTAAAAAAATATATAATACATATTAACTATTTACACTAGAGATATATTTTAGAAACTTTTTTTTTAATATATCGTTTTTATTATATATTCAATAAACCTATTTATTGTGTGACATTTGATGCCACATACGAGAAATCTTTCATAATAGAAAATAATAACAATAATTTACTCATTTATTGCCTTCAATCCACGACCCTTGCTTTTATGTTAATTTTACGCCTTCTGCATAGATGGCGTTACTTATACTGAATTCTAATCAATTGCATCGCTAATTATTTACTTCAATTACTTATTATACTAAAATGAAATGTTTTTATTTATAGTTGAATATTTAAACTAATTAAATATATATTATTAAAATATATTTTTGTATAGGCGTTCGGGAGATATGTGGAAGCATAAAAGAACTCTACATGGAACTCTCAGCATGAATAGCGATACCAATTGAAAACAACCATTTAGATTATTTCATTATATAGTTTGAAAATTAAATTACTTTTCACAAATATAATGGTAGGGTTTATTTTTAATTTAATATAATATTTAAAATTTTATATAATTATAAAATATGTTGATAACTCAAATAAAAGGCTGTGTTTCTTCAACAGTAAATATTTATTATAAAAATTGCTCTTATAGCCACATTTCTGTTTCTATAATATATATAATATTTATGTTCATTCTTTGTGCCATTGTTTCACAAAATTATTCCTGTTCTTGTTATTTTCGACACAACAGCTTAAACAATAATTATATTACAATATTTATTGCATTAGAACTAAAGGAATCAATTTTGAACAACTCTCTACTGAGGAACGTATAACAATTCGATGTGCGAAACGAGTTAATTCAAAATTGATTTCACAATATTTCCAATGGGAGTATTTTTCTAGAATATACACAATTGTTTCAATAATAAATCCTGTCATTTTTGGTAACCAATGGCAATGAAAAACACTAAGAAATTACACTTATACAATGTAATTAATAAAGTTACGTATGCTGGTGCTGGAGACGCTTCTTTGAAGCTGCCCCCAGCTGAAGAGACGGAAGAGACAAGGTCTACTGTCCACAATTATTGCTGGTTCACAATACAAGCGAGCACTGCCCCGGTATGTCCTGTCAGAGTCCACCAGGGGGGAGTATTAGTAATAATGACTTTAACAAATAGTGCTCCAAATAGTTTGTACATCAAATACTGAATACAACAAACACCAGTTCGCTACCAAAAGTTTTGCGTTGAGCACGATGTCATAATATTCATTTAATTCAATAATAATTTTATACAATTTTGATATATCTTATGAGAACAGTATTATGGAAATGGAAATATATGTGAGTAGATCATTTAAAATCTGTTGTTTGTACATAATTGCAAGCATATGAAAGAGTTCATGCCCCAGTCGCATGCACCCGACGTATTACACTAATTGGTACAGTTGAGATAATTTTTAACATAAAACCCTTAATACAACTTACTTATATACTTTAAGTACGTTCAAAATAAAATCAAAAGATTTCTCCGGCGCCATCCGACAAGGGCATAATAGGCTAAATTTTAGTACAAATTTGTAAGTATTATCACTCTGAAAAGAGTCAGTTACCCATAATTCACTAACTTACTTAAGTAAACCATCACAACCAACCATACGGACAAGTTTAACAAACAAAAATATCTAGATAAGTATGCAAAGTAATCCGTCAAACGAGGATATCGGAGTCCGACATTCCAGAGTTCAGAACCCGCCAGGACTAGCTCACACTCCAAGGTCTGTACTGGCTATTTTGTGACATCTTACATTAAAAGAATTATATAATGCAACTTGTATATCTGTACTCGAGTGTATTGGACAGAATAGAGTCGACGTCGATAGAATTATTATTTTACATATAATATTTACAACGGCCGCGAACCACTGCGCCATAATGCCCAACTCCATATATAATATGTACACTATTTAAGAACATAGAGTCTCTCTCATTAGCTACCGAATCACAATTCAAATATTTGAGTAATTGACAACGGTGGACAAACATGCGCCGGACCACTAATGCATCTTATTTTATTCAAATTTGTACTTTGCTCTATTAAACGTCGTGCTAGGTATGTTTGGTCCATGCAGTCGCAATTTGACTCTCCGCGACGGGACTGGTTGCTGCGCTACTGCAGGCGAAGGCTGGATTGGCGTTAAATAAATATATGAAATGATTGAGGTTATAAACGAAACACTTTAAGCTCGACAAAATGAATTAATATTCCCGCAGCAGTTAAAACCCGCAGTTAGCGCCGACCGCAAACCCGCAGTCCCATTTCACGCGAGCTGCTCGCAACCCGACGTCACTAACGGGAGGACACATCATTGCTACGCCTCGCCGCATCTCGCACGATGACGTAGAATTGGGTTGACTAGAACTCTCTTAGGGAGGTCGGGTTGACTTTATCTATTGTTTTTAACATTTTAATTATATTTTCGATGTCTCAAATCTCATTGCATTTCTCAATGAACTTTTAAAGTTTTAATATCTTTATCTATTTGATTCACTACTTGAGGTTGACCGATGGCCGTATCGACTGCGTTTGTAAAAAACTAGAATTAAATACTGCAAATAAATTGTCATTTGTTACTTACGATTTAACTAATTATATATTAGGAACTGTATTAACTATAGTAGTAAAATACCGTAAGAAATTATTCCATGATTATTTAGTTCATAGAGATATAATATATGCGTTATCCCTAAATTATTGTTCTTAATTGTTAAAAGTGTAACGCTCTCGAGACGGCCATCGGTATCTCGGACAGATTTAGTTTGTAGAACAATTCCGATTTTTAGATGCTTAAGTACTTTAAATGTAATCACGTTTCTTAAATTCCCAAATGGTGAGACCTCCACACATGACTGTCGATAAGGCTGTTTAATTGACACCCAATTACAGTGCCGCCCTGGAGCAGAGGATGCGGAACTAATGAAAGTTCATCGGTTAATTTAAGTACTTACGACGTATTTAATTACAATTTGTTCATTATCGTTCAAATGAACTGTCAAGAGTTCACGGCGTCAGTCTGCTGCACCCCAACGCAACACGGCACATGTCCACATGAGTCTGAAGTAATTCGCGGCCTTGGGCCCGTGTCAAGTGTGTCCTTTGCTATACGGCGGAGGACAAAGGCCACACCTCCACGGAATGCAGTGTAGTACTTCGGTGCCAGAGCCGACCCGAAGTCAGGCTCTGACGTAGATATATGTAGATACATCCGACGGAAAATATCAAGACAGAAATAATTTCAAATCATCACTCTTCTCTTTCAACGTAATAAATATAGCATTTATCTAATTAATTACACAATAATTTCAACAAAAATTTCAAACACCTGAGTTTCGATACGAACGATATTAACGTCTTCGGCTAAGTCACAGTTTT
>JAKRZM010000100.1:388571-438401 GCA_036379175.1 Heliconius cydno galanthus
GTACAACGCTCGCCCACTACGAAGGCTTGCAACGTGTCAAAGAAGGTAACTAAAAAAGGCAGTTTTAAAAAATAAATAGTTGGCGAACCCACGGGCAGCAGATGCCTGTGCACCTGCCATTACAATTAGGTGGCACACGCGTCTACGCACCTCGCAGATATACTTAGGTGTAGAGTGTGACTCTAATGTGATTGTTACGTGTTGTACGAAAAGAGCGGCGTTGAGTACCGTTACTCAATATGCAGAGCCTCGGAACCTATCCCTCTGCCTGCCCTTCTATATGCGGGAAACAGCGTGAAGTTGAAAAAAGGTGAGATTCTATAGTATGCTTTGTAATTTTTATTTCATTATAACTCATTAAAAATACTTAGAAACGAAATTTCAAATCGCTAATGTTATTTCAAGACGTTGCAATAAGTGTTGTAGAGAATATAACGAAATCGAGGTGTCCGTTTGCTAAGCGAGGCATCGTTGGCCAAGGTAGGTTGACTCAGCACTCGGCAGTCATCAAGGCGGACAGTCATCATGGCGGACAGTCATCGCAACGCTGCTAAATAATCATTTCGCGTCACCCTTTTATCCTCCATTGTCCGTTTCGGACCAGAGCGGGCGGCGCTGGCGCTGGTGCGAGTGGAAATAAATTTAGTATATGACGTAGGCGCGGCGTTGCCGTTCCGCGCGCTGGGAGCCTGGAACGTGGCCGTGCGACGTTGCCGCGCCGCGCGCTCTTTCTAATCTTGTAAAGTTCTTTTTGTGATGCGCGCCGCGTAGCGCTCGCACCGTTCGCTCCAACTTGGAAATTTCTGTCGTTTATTTAATCGCTTCGTTCACAACGTATGACAATTGTTGGCTTTGTTCATCGTTATATTTCTAATAAAATATTATATTTTAATAACGTAAAATACAAACGTAATGTAGAGCTTATATTATAAATATAAGAATATGTAGAGTGACTAATTTTAAGATAGAGAAGAGAGAGTTGCTTACTCCTCTTAACGTAGAAAAAGTTCTATCAGAGGGGATCGTCGTACGAACTTTCTATGATAATATAAAGAGTGAATAAATGGAAATGGTCGGCGATACGGCATTGCCTCATAGCGCGCTAAGCCGTGTCGCCGTCGAGAGGGCGCGGGTGGCGGTGGGGCGGGGCACGGCGGGGCGACGCGCGGGCGAGGTGCGCGCGGCTAGGGGGGCGCGCGCACACACACAGGCGCGCACGTAACAACATCGCGTAGCGGCCGTCCTCCGTCCGCGCTATCTAACGCTACAGCTACCTACGCTCCGGCGAGCGTTATATTATAGCGCACTATAAAATAGGGTAGATGGCGCGCGGTGCGGGTTGCGGGCCGCGGGGGGCGGGGTGCAGCTCGCTTTATAGAGCTGGAGTATAACAGAGAACGAGAAAAACCCTCCTGCTTAGCATTATTAACAGCTTATTAAAAATGTTTAGTCTCATCACATTTTGTTAATTAGGTTTTTTTTGGCTTTACTGTGTCAGCTGTAGTACTAAAAACTAAATATTATGCTGAATTCGATAATCAAATTTAATATAAGATTGACAGTAATTTCAACCAATTTTAGTACAACTTTACCGACGACTTTTTTGCGCAAGATACAGTTTTATAGCATTTCTAATAAAATTAGAAAACAACATACTAAAACTAAAATCAAAACAAATTAATTACTCGCCACATAGTATTTCACGGAGTAGTATTTTTTGCAATCCATTCACAAACGTTCATAGCGTGAAGTGGTGTTAATCTGCGATATCGAATTATAGTCTATTGAATGACCGATTTACGATTAACATTCCTTCTCAGTACAATAGAGCACGTGATCGAGTTCGCAAGCTCATTCATGGGGAGGGCATCAGCGGCGGGCTATCGGCGTGTTTACAGGTGGTTGGAGATTACAGATCGACCTGGCCCGCGCTCCTGGTACCGTTAAAGTTTTCCATCCTTCAAATTATGTATTTGATAATGATGATGATGGTTGGAATGAGTTTAAGAATATGAAATTATTATTTATATAATTTTGACATGTTCATATATACGCTTAAAAGTTCAATTACATAATTGATTTTTATTTCATATTTTCATTCGTGTCATTTAAATTACTTAAGTCTTTAAATAACCTCAGAATTAAAAATAGTCGTTATGCCAAAAATAATTATCAACACCAACATAAATTCGTTCTAAAAATAGCTCGTTTATATATATAATTTATATTAGTATTAACTTCGACAAGTATAGCTAAGAGCCGTACAACGAATGTAAAACTTTCCTTATACTCCGGTCGTATATTCGGGTCTCGGTTCAGCCAGTAAGCGCGCCAAGGCGCTCTGGCACGAACATTTCCGTGAGCGGCGACGGCGAGGCCGCGCGGCGATGTGTGCGTGCGCGCGTCCGTGTGCACGCGCAGCTGCCGGCGTGTGTGTGTGTGTGCGCCTGCGCCGACCAGTCTCACATCCTGTTCTCGCCGGAGCCGCCGCCGACCAACTTCAACTGCCTCGCTAAGCTTTTTATATTGTGACCCGTTTTGATATTAGTATACACTTTTTAGTTTTTGCGTACGAAGCTATTTGAATTTTTATACTGGAGTCTTTAAATAAATACTAAATATGTATAGAATTTTACACTTATAAGACTTTTATAAAAAGTAATTATGAAATAGAACAACAAGTTATTTTAATTAATTCTTTTTATTGAATTATGAATTATACGCATTCAAAAGATGACCTTACAATAATAACAACATGTGCTTATTGTCTATAGCTAAAATGTTTCGACAATCTTGCCATTTTGTAGGTCTTAAGTTATGCGTTAACTCTTAGCAAGACCGCGGTGTCACCGCGTTCCAAGGTGACAAAGGAAAAAAAACATGAAATGGAGAACCGTTTAAGAGCAAACAAAAGGAATCCCTCAGGAATGTGTGTGTATTCGTATAAAAAATGAGGGAATTCCCGAAACGTATTGTTTACATTGTGCGGGCGCGTGCGGAACGTCGCGTTATGCGTTTATTATGATGGACGACTTGCCGAGCCGCGACTGTGGCCACGGCTACTTGATGCAATGAAAGGGAAAATTTTAGTTTTTGTCGGCGGATGACGCATTCGCTTCCCCGAACGCCGCCCGTGGGCAGAATGACAGGAATGTCGGTCCGCCACTCGCGCAAGGCCTCGCTGCTCTCAAGTCGTTCGGATATTTCCTTCTCGAACCGACCATATATTATTAACAAATGTACATATCCTACATTCGTGCGAATATTTTTATACTACATACTAGTTACTATTTATTTAGTTAATCAGCTATAAAAAAGAAAAATAAAGAATTTAAATCAAAAATCTTTTAAAGCCAATTTCTAATTTTTCTAACGTAAAGTACTCCTAAAACGATTTCATACCTTTTAGAATCGAGTTATAAATAACTAAAGCAGTTTATTAATTCAAAAATAAATAATACAAACAAATATAGCAAAAATCAGTACCCAAAAGTCGATATTATCGTGAAGACAAAATGTCTAAAATCCATAATTAATGTTCAGTGGCATCATCCAGTCAACAATCTAATAATATAGAATTCTTCCGAAAGGAGGACCACGGAAATTAGCAAGTGTATCAACGGGGCCTGGTTCAAGGCGCTTAGCGGTTAGCACTGACATTGCGGCACGAAGTACGTAGTACGTACGCAGTGCATAAATCACGCCGATCTGCGGGATGGAGCTCATGAAGCATCATGATTCGAGCGCTTTGAGCACTATAAATCAGGCAGCGGGCGTGTGTGAGCAGATAGTGACGTCACCAGCACCGGCACGCATCTCGGAGAATCCCCGGAAGAGGGCGAATCAAATAAAAATGTCACGTCGCGATCAGCTGTCGGGCGGCGGCGGGCGCGAGCGTGACGGCCGCATAACGACGCAGCAATAAAACTTATTTTTATGTTTTTCGCTCACAATGGCCGCGCGAAGGTCGAGCTATCTAAATGGGTCAATACACTCCGCGTAGTACGAGCGGCGGACACGTGCTCCCGCGTTTGTAAATAGCGAGATATCGGCCGATTGTGCTGTGATTAATGGGGGCGAGTGATGACTCGGCACCGCCCGCGCCGCTAATGTGCCCATTCATCCTGCCGACACTATTATTACCCGAGATGGCTTTGATCCGACGACATTAGGGTGCTGCCCAATGTCAAGGTTGCATTTGATGGGCGACCACCCCTTTACCTTGTTAATTTTGCAATCACATCTCACGCGCCAGCACATATGGCACACAGGATGATGAGTGTTGTCGACTACAGCACCTTGTTTTACATGAATTATGCTGTTTTTTCATCATTATAGTAAAAATATCTACACACATCTAAACAACACTTCTGGAGTCATATTCCCTTACTCCGACTGATGTAGAGCTGCTAAATCTTTTAAATATTGTGTATTATTTTATTTCTGATAGTGCCTAATAATTGGTGTTTCTTTAGAAATATAAACTTTACGTGAAATCCATCGATAAAATGTTATCAAATTAATTAATTTGTATATATGTTATAATAATATTATTTGCGCATATTGCTTATGGACGGTGACACAGCAATTCAAAAATACAGCTAAATATAATATTTTTTGTTTAAATCTGACAACAGAACAAGCCCGGTCAGGTGCAACAAGGTGGAATATATATAAAGTATAATCTATGCGGACTGCTATCCATCGACAGGCGTCCACGATAAGGGCGAGGTCACGGTTATCAATGGCGGCATCTCCATACGCGCTCGCCGGCCACGACATCTCGCACCCATTCACTATAAAGACGCTACCCCCCGGTACCCCCCCATACCCTCCGGCCCACCGGGCACCCTTCGCAGTGCATCCATGCAACAAGTTAGGGCACAGCCTCTGTCTTGTAAGGAGTTGTACTAGACAAGTTTATATGCTTGACAAGTTAGATACAACTAAGTAAATTTCCCTTTCTATAATACTATGAGATACTAATGATTGGTGCTTCACTAGAAATGGAAACGAAACATGGAATCCGTCAACAAATGTTAGCAAATTAATTATTTTATATATGAAACATATAATAAAAGAGCATATTGCTTTTGGACGGTGACACAGCAATTTAAATAAAGTTCCTGGTGAAACAGGACTGGTACATATTTCCAGGCCGTGATGCCCAATTAAATATGGATGTGATTGAAAAACGCGTGTCCGGTAACGAGCGTGTACATAATTGGTGGGCGGTGGAACGCCCGGAGTGACCCAGTTGCGTTGCCCGGCGACCCGGGTGTCCCGGCCCCCCGGCCCCCAGGTCCCCGACCGCCGCCCGCCCCCCGCCGCACTAAATAACCTGCCCGAAAGCGACACCTTAACAAAGGTCGTTCAACCATCACAGGGTACTGGCTCTTCTGATTTTTCACCTATGCTCCTAAACATCATTAACATTAACATTTAAAACTAGAATTTTTTTCAGGATTTCGTCATCGTGTAAACGATGGTGATACAAAACTTTATAGGCTTCGGTTCGAAGTCGCAAAATCCAATAAACCATAAAATGTATGGAAGATTGTTTTGTTATTAAAATATACGGTGCGCAACAAGATGATGTTCCCTACTGAGGCAAAGTAGAAAACGCGCGAGCAAATAAACTTAATTGTTATAAGCCGGGTTCGCCGACTGCCACCCCTCGAAGACGACTCCTCGAAGGGCGGAGGGGGTCTACGTAGAGTTGTATTTCCCCAAAGTTGTGCTAAATTTCACTTTCTCTGAAGACGTTTGTGCGTACACTTAGCCACCCACTCCACCCTCGCTAAGAAACTTTGTGAAATAGTTTTCATCGCTTACTTCAAAATAAGTTTTGGAGTCAACTTTTGATCGTCAGTTTCAATAAAGCCTATGCCGCAAATTAAAAACAGTCAGTGCGGCGTATAGGTATTTTAATATCATTTTGAAGTTTGGAACACGATTCTCGGAGCGCACTCTACCTTCAGTATGACATCGTTATCTTAGCGAACCCTAAACGAATAAAACATAAAAAACGTACGTCAAAAAAGTCCTCCTACTACACAAAAACCCTACCCCCTCGCTCTCTCTGAAGTTATAAAACACTGAAGGCGTATAAAATCCCGTCAGAACTAGCAGCCGTATCTCGAGGGGGCTAAAGTCGAAGTTTCCAGCACGGAGTCATTTGGCTGAAAGGCGAGCACACGAGCGTGGAAGCTTTAAAGTAAAATGAAAGCCGACTCGCTCTTAATTCACCAGTACATAGATACGAGCGAACGTCGATAGAGCGCCCCCGGCTGCCGCCCTCCCCCGCCGCCCTCCGCCCTCCACCCACCACCGCCAGGCATAAATAAAGGGGGCGAACTCCGCTTAACAAGAGAGTGAGCACCCACCCTCGCGGCGTCGCTGGCAGGGAGAGTCGAGGGGGCTGCGGCGAAGGACGAATTAAGGAGATGAGAGAGCACACGCTCTCGAGACGCGAAATATCAGGGAGAGAGCCTCGACTCAGCTCAGACGAGCTGACGTCGCTATATACATACTTCTAATAAAATTATATCCATGCAGCTTTTTAAGCTAGCTTGGCTTTTAACTATAATTAAATATATAATATTTTAGCTAAAAATATAACTTAGGAATACCTAACAATGTCTAGGTTTTATATACTACCTTAAATAGAAAATACATAGGTTGATTTTATAAAGAAAATTAATTTACCATAAAATAATTTGGAAAAAGTAATTTCATAGAGAAATAAACGTCGTCCAAACCGTGTGTCAACGTTGCGTTTCAGAGCACGTGAGTCACCTCGCCCCATAAATTACAAACTATATCCCTCTGGAGTTAGGGTTTGTTTTTGACAAAATTGCCAGCGCTCCTTTGTCTTGATGATGCGCAGCGCAGGAAAGTGGATCGTATTTCATTACAATAAAGTCGGTATTAAGTCGGGAGGAATTCTAATATTCTTGGGAAAAGGGTGGGTATAAATTTTCTATGGGGGCAGACGGGGCGACGTCGCGCGAGGGCGCCGCTGAGTCACGGCGGCGAGGGCGGAGAGCTGAGGGCGGGAGGGCGAGGAGGGCACATACAGTAAGTATCTACCACTCACATGTCACAAAGTTTCCTCCGCATCGGGAAACTTTGTTAACGTCAACCGAGCACGTGGCCTTCGTTCGTATTATGTACATAATTGCCGCGTTCGCCGCCATTTTTAAAAATAAACTTTATCGCACTCACTTTCAATTATACAATAACAATTTCTTTGATAAAATTTTTCATTTGTTTTAATGTGCCGCCTTTGTTATTGATGTCTACGCAAATATTCTATTATCGATATTACATCTAATTGGCGTATCTGCCGACATATGAAAATGAAAGATTAAATTAAAAGGATGTAAATGACAATCGTATAATTAATAGGTTTAGCGTGAAATTAAATACTTTCATCTATAAATAACTAAACTTAAATTCAATTATATCATTATTTCTTTAAAAAAAATGAAGAATATTCTTCACCAACAGTAAAGAGTGTATGGATATTTATTAACAATTGCGAACGATACGGCAATCTCGTAGTTACATCGGACCGTCACCTTGAAGGTGATAAGACGATGATAAGACGCGATACGGCGCTTGCAACATTCCGACCGCTAGTCCTACGCTACTATTTATTTCATTTAATTATTACTAAATTTATTTTATTAATATATTTTTATCTATAAACAATATATAGTTTACTATTATTATTATTGCTACTTTAATTTTTATGTAAAAGTATATTATTAAAAGCTATAATGTACATATGAAACTGTATGTAAGATTATTTTATTAATGTACGAGTATATAAAATTATTAATATTTTTTTATATAGGTATATAAATTATTAAATAAATATAAATTATTACATAGTATTATTAATATAAATGAAAATAATTTCATAATTTAAGCATAGATACTGTTGATCAGAAGAGACTGCCTAAAAATCATCGACGAATGCATCATAGACTTGACGTTTCATGAAAGCATAAAGAAAATGAATTCTCAACCTAAGACATGTTCGGAGTCAAACGAACAACTGCGAGCTGATCTACTCCAGTCCCAATTACATTAGGTGCGGGCGCAGTATGGGGGGGCGGATTCCTTATATACTCCCACTTCTCCCCTACTACGAAAACTTGCTACAAAACGCGGCAATGAGTTTTCCCGCGCAAACCTATTTCAGATCGTTCTCATACTTTTTTATGAGCTTTTTCTTAGTTATCTCCACTTTTTTAAATGAAATTAGAAGAACTAATACTAGTTCTCATGAAGTAAATTTCTATATAAATATAGTCTTTAATGGAATAATAGCATTTTTTGCTATTATATTATAAGAATGATAGAATTTCGTTATATTCGCCTGTATATTTGTTCATACCAGGCGTAAAGCGACCCTTCTGTAGAACGAAGGGCCTGCGCCCGAGGGAGCACACAAAGAGGATACCCCGAATTCAGTAATGAATCCCGCTAACCCATTGCCAACTTAGAGATTAGGGTCCATGCCAAGTCGGTAGGTACTTCATGTAACATTTTATCAGCGTCAATTTGTTTGTTCATTTAGGATTTTATATTTTTCAATATTATAATATTTTTTTCTTGGTTTTCCTCATCCTTGGAACATGTTTAAAGAGGTTTTTCACCGAGTTTGAAAGATTTATAGTCTGCTGAACGGTGGTGATGTGTGGTAGGCACGAGCATGGTCGCGAGTGCCGTTGCTTTGCATAAGTAATGACCACGGCCGCCCTCCCCCGCCGCCGCCCGCCCGCGCACAACCCCCGCCCGCCCCCGCTAGGCCTATCGATTGCGGCGGCGCGAGGGCGGGCCGCATCGCAGTAATTGTCACACTGAGCGAAATTAAACTCCACCCCCGCAATTTCGACCTTAATACCCTCTAATAAAAGTTATTTTCTGCAAAATCCAATCTACGATTGAATACCAAATGTTATAGTCCGCTCTAAGTTTGGAGGCTGCTCGTAATAGAGCCTTCGAAGAGTCTATGACAGAGCTTAATTAGACAGGCGCGATAGCAACAAATGGATTTTACTTGTTCCATGTTTTGGAAATAAAGGTAGAGTGGATGCGAAAGTAATATTTAAAATTAGCGATGAGCACGAGGATAAAGAATCAACCTGCTAACACCAGTATTTATAGATGAGCTGGCTGCGGCAAAAAACTTTTCCAAATATGATTTTCACCACCAGTAAGCCTAGCATAGCAAATATTTAACGTCACAAAATCTTAGTGAAATATTAATATGAATATGATGTATGTCTGTCTTTGTATATTTGTCATACTCGCTCCAAGCATGTTTTAGAAATCAATTCCGTATCGTTCCAGCGTGCGGCGTGCACGTCGCATCGCATGTATTAATAGCAGCCGTCTAATCGCGCTCTGTTTTTTAGCGCACCAGCGGCGACGAAAGTGTGGTGAAAGTGGCGCATCGACGTCACCCACACACGCGCACCACCGCGCACCACACGCGCACCACACGCGCACCACCGCGCACCACGACCTGCGCGCGCGCAGCTCTTGCCTCACGCGGCCGTGGCCGGTTGCGACACGCCGCCGGCCGCCCGATACCGCGCGGCCTCTCAAGACACGTTCTCTTACCCAACGCAACGTAGAAATACTTTATGCAAGTCCCACTTCGCCCCGCAGTGACGGTCTCTAAGTGGGCGATAAATTATCACGAATGCGACAGCGACATGGGTTATGGGCGTTCACTATTCCTACTAATTAATTTTATAGGGGCAGCTTGTTGATAGATGCGGGTAGTTAACTCCTCCCTTCGTCCTTCAATGTATTTTATGTTACTTTAGCTTCACGCTGTATCCCGCACAATAGGAAGCAGAGGGAACCTGGAAAGTCTGATCTTAAGATCCGTGAGACTCCGTTCCCATTAAGACATTTCCGTTCTCCACTTTCCACTGAATTCTTTAGTCATTGCGTGTTGAGTGGCGCAACTCACCGCGCCTTGCCTCGTTACCAGAGCGAGCGTTACCTTGAGTTGGAATTGAACCCACACTTTTCTGTTCTATTCAAATAAAAGATATAGAAACAAGCTTTGCCTTTGCAAATGCACCGCAAACGTCACTGCAGTGTTGCGGTCTTCTGCAATGGGTAAGCGGTTGAGAAATTTTCACGCGGCACTTTTAGTGACATAACGAGCTCTATATTAAAATACTATAAAAAAATAATCATTTTAATCATATATAAAAAAAACCTAATTTAGAAATACAAACTAAAAAGAAATATAAAAAAAAATACTTCTTAATTAGTCAACTTAAATAAAATCAAAGATATTCAAATGAACTGACGTCAGCTCTCTACAGCTGATAAAGGTAAAGATGTGATGGAGATTTATTCTATTTTGACAGCTCCAAGTATAGGCTCAGGCTCGTAAGGCGATGTACAGAAGTGCGAAAGTCGGTCGTAGCAGACCACGAAGCACCGCCTGCAGCTATCAATTAATTATAATAAAGTGTGAGATGAAAAGGAAACTCGCCGATCAGCTGGTCTGATGCGTGCATTGGAACTTAGAAGTACCGATCCCGTATCTGAGAACCCGTTTGAGGTCCCGTTACACAAAATTACATTTATAGGTACCATTGTCTATAGCTACCCTCATATTCTAAAACCTTAAATACAAAGGCAGCAAACTTATTGGCTCAATTTTTAAAAAAATTGAATTGAATTGAATTTGTTAGGTATTTTAAAATCTTAAAAGGAACGAATATTGTAGATAATTATGTTTATTTATTAACGAACTAACAGCTTTAGCTAGACGTGTACGACTTTAACCTTTTTAGATAAAAAAGCTTAATCATTTTTTCATTGCAAAAACCTGCGAGCAGTGACGTCACGGACTGGATGGGAGGACTAAAAAAGATTAGAGGGGGCGGAGGAGGGAGCGCTTGCGGGGGCGTACTGACTACGAGCAATTTCTACTACGATCGCATCTCACTTTTAACTCACGTTTCAATATCTTTTTTTATTATTATACCGATAGTTACTTTACTTTAGCTATATATTGGTACGAAAAAATATATTTTAGCATACAATAATAATTATTATTGCAATTGGCAATTGAAAATAAATTAATTACATAGATTGTTTTACTATATAAGAATATATTTAATAAATATTAATTTCGTAAGTAACACTTGCTAGAGTCAACAAAAGTCTTATCGACTTCAATTCGAGAACAAGTCTGTATAAGACAAGTAGTAGGAATTTAGGCTATGGGATGAGGAGGGTGGTATCCCCCAACTCAGAAATGTGTCGAAACCCACACACTCGCATACCTACCTACTACATTACTGTAATTATCCAATTAAACAAATATACATGTGTCAATTCTTCACTATTAAATAATATAAGGTAAAATAAAATAAATAATATTTATTATTATAAGAAAACTATTAATAATGCTTTTAATTTCTAAATGGAAATAAAAAAAAATATAGTAGATAAATCAATAACAATTAACTAAATATCGCAAATAAGAAAACAACTAACTAACAACATTGTCAACAGTCATTCAAAATTAACGATACTAATGGATGCGATAGTAAATAATGAGAGAAGCCGAAGCCCTTTGCGGCTGATTACGAGAGCGCTACGAAATAAGAATGAATTTTTAATGAACCCCCACCCGCCGGGCGACGTACCCCTGTCTTCTGAAGGCTGCGCACTTAGGAGATTAGTCCCTGGAGCCTTCTAGTCGAATGACTAACAACAATCCTATAAGAGGTCAAAGGCGCTCTTTTACGATATTAACTTTACCAATCTTTGGATATTGCTCAATCGACAAGGACACCTGAGTATATATCTAGCACAACAAGAACAAGAAACTAGATAAACTCTAAAAAAAATCTAATATTAATAAACTAAAGAAAATGATAACAGAATAGTAAAACAATTAGATTAACTTCAGTAATAACAGTAATCAGTATAAAACTGTAACGCGAAACGGAAGCTAGTACAAAATAAAAATAAACAAAAAGCCAAAGGCAATAAAAGAGATAAGGCGACGACCCCGCAGTGCAATACTATGTAAATATTCTTTACAGTGTAAACAAAAAGAACATGGACGTGTACGCGTTACGTCACGTCAGCGGGCGTCACGGCGCGTCACGGGCGCGACGTCACGCCGGAAGTCCGCGCTAGATATATTTACAGTGGCCGTGCACGAGTTCAATGTCGAGCTATCTATCTATCGGCCATCAATCACGCAGCGCCGATAGTCGCGGCCCGCGGGACTCCCGCCGCGGTCGTTCCGTCTCTCCTTCACACCTACACGAACAAGCACACTGTAGGCACTACTGTAGGTGCCGATAATACTTTAATTACAGTTAAGTTACGTCATCGTCACCTACGCAACGTTTGTGTTGTGTGCACTCATTGAATAAACGCATTATAGTCTTAGATAGAACAGACGACCCTGGCCAAGTATGCACATTCACACACCGTGCCGACTGTGCACACTGTGTGCACAGCGCGGACGGGAGCAAGGCCGGCGATGTTTACAAACTTCCGTCCCGACCCGCGAGCACTTGTCACGCGGGACGGGAAGCTCCTCGGCCGACACACGGCTACGCAAATAATGGCGAGCCCTCACCATTGACCCACTTCGGCTCGACTGCTCGCCGCGTCTGCACTCGAGATACGATCGCTGATAGACTGATTGCTCACGTGTTGTAATCGTTTTACTATTAGCATACGGCGTATGGCGTGCCGACTGTCTCCTTGCCATTCGACGTTGTCGCTTCCAATTACGTGCTGGCAAAGGTTGTTCCCCTCCTGGGAAGTCTTAACATCTCGAACTCCCACTCATTGTCACATTACAGCTTATGTCAAAAGTAAGACCCTTTAATATACACGAAAGCTACTTGAGAAAATAGAATCGGGATAATTTAGAAATTGAAAAAAACTTTCGTAATACCCTAAGATATACGATGCTGAGATGAGCTTAAGAATGAATGGTATTCTTGAACATGCACCCTTATATTCGGCGTGCCCTGTCCAGGGTGGTTTGGGGTGAGGGGTGAGTGCATTGGGGCGGCCCCCCGCGGGTGCAGTAGGCGCGTAGTGACTGCAATAACGGAGCAGTGAAAGTGTCGCGGCCCGCTTCAACCGTCAATGAGAAGATGTACTCCCTTCACCCCTCCGTCTTCTCAAACTTGTAGTTTAATAGTAAGTTATTCGGGTGGATAGCACGTATGTGTGTGCTGTGTGCGCTTACCAGCGAACTCTTGTGGCAGCACGATATTGTTGCTTTAAAATTTTAATGAAAAACTAGAATAACTTATGGCTATAGTTCTANCCTACTTGAGATAACAGAATCGGGATAATTTAGAAATTGAAAAAACTTTCGTAATACCCTAAGATATACGAAGCTGAGATGAGCTTAAGAATGAATGGTATTCTTGAACATGCACCCTTATATTCGGCGTGCCCTGTACGGGGTGGTTAGGGGTGAGGGGTGAGTGCATTGGGGCGGCCCCCCGCGGGTGCAGTAGGCGCGTAGTGACTGCAATAACGGAGCAGTGAAAGTGTCGCGGCCCGCTTCAACCGTCAATGAGAAGATGTACTCCCTTCACCCCTCCGTCTTCTCAAACTTGTAGTTTAATAGTAAGTTATTCGGGTGGATAGCACGTATGTGTGTGCTGTGTGCGCTTACCAGCGAACTCTTGTGGCAGCACGATATTGTTGCTTTAAAATTTTAATGAAAAACTAGAATAACTTATGGCTATAGTTCTAAGAATACCTAAAACAGCCAAGCAGGTACTCTAAGAGCAAAGACAACGAGAGCAAGTGCCCACACACAGGTTGCACTTTGCGCATCAAGTGTGCAAGTGCAAGTGTAAGTGACAGCTAACGGGCGTTGCCTATCAACAAACAAACGTACGGAACGAGCGTCATTATCTCGGAGTCATGAATGAAACGGAACGTATCGCGTGCCATAATCCGCGCGCATAAAT
Source organism: Heliconius cydno galanthus (assembly GCA_036379175.1). NCBI lineage: Eukaryota > Metazoa > Arthropoda > Insecta > Lepidoptera > Nymphalidae > Heliconius > Heliconius cydno. Next base: position 402,584 of record JAKRZM010000100.1, read on the forward strand.
CTCACTCAAACGCCGATCGTTGCGTAACATTGTACGGCTCAAGTTCATTGATCCACTTAATGTCCGCACTAAATGTGTCGTTCTTGTCGAATGTCAAAACAATATTACATAATTATACTACGATCGACGAGTTGTGGCCGCTATAAATTTAACTTTAAACACCTGCGTAAATTCGATTTTAGTTTATCATACTTTAAATATCTTCCATCTGAATAAACAATACGCACAATAACAGAAAATCTAACTTACAGCGACCACGACTCGCTAGCCGCACTATAAACGCGTTTACATGTCATCTGCGATCGGCGCACGTGTCTACCCACTTCCGACCGATCACCGGCGAACGTCACCATGTTTATTTATGAGGTTATCATTATAAAATGACGTTTTAGCCCATGCCAATATCGTTGTGCTATATTAATAACATTTATTCATTCATTCATTCATTCACTAATGATTTATAGGAACTACCTACCAAATAGATTTATTAATAAAGCTATTATCGCATAATAATTATACCTAAACAAGATTTTACGCTACTTGACGTCGCGTCTGTAGTAAAACGTAAATCACAATTATGTTCTGTTTACATTTGATTCGTGTCTAATGACCGATTAAATAGCTTTAGAGTTTTTTTTATTCTTCTGGTGTACGATTCGTTTGTATTATGTCGAATATAATGCGTGAAGCACGCTCGAGATTTTTACGTGTTGTAAAAATGTAGAAACAATATATTTTTTTGTAGCTTCACGCTGTATCCCGCACGCAGCAGGGTAGACAGAGGGAACCTAGTATTAACATGACATGACGTGGAGAATGCGCTTTACCTTAACACCAGAGCGAAGAAATGAAATTAAATATGTCATTTCTTCGAGAGCTAATCGAACCCACAACCCACGACCACACAAATGTCAAAAAAGCAGTTCACTACTAGTTCATTATATCTCGAGAACTGTCATACATTTGTATATATATGTGTGTATGTACTGCACTATCCACAACCGAAACTCCTAACGACAAAACTTTACAAGATACATTATAGTTCTCAAACTTTCACCCCAACCCGACCTGAACTTGACCTTGGAAATAAAATAAGAAAATGGCAATAAAAAGACCACATCAGTTTTGAGATGACGCGGTATTTACATAAATTATCGGCGGCACGTCTGGGCGTGTTTACAGCACTGTTTACATAGGCCGTGGGCCGCGGTGGAGTTCATCGACACGTATATTACATTGTTTTATGGACATGTAATTGGGTCGGGTTGGACGGTATCTGGGGCTTCGCAAATATATGGCGCATGCCTGCGGTTGTCAAAGTTTTTCGTCAGTTCTGGAGATATTATGCCTAATAAAATACAATCTAAAGAAATTATATTATTTCTCAGCTCCACGCTGTATCGAGTATGTAGCCTAGGCAGAGAAAGCCTAGTGTTAAGACACGCTGCTCTCCATTCTAAAAGGATCTTTACGTACGCTAAGTTTCGTATAATATAACTTACTAACAAAGAAAACAATGATTTCTCAATTAACTTAAAAACCACTCGAATTGAGCAGGTAATGGCGCCTAAGTATTAACAACTACTGTAGCAATAAGAATCTACAAAAAAATTAACAAATCAAAAGCTAATAATACAACAATAACAAAATAATAATCGTTTCCATTCATTCAATACACCTGACATTGGTTCAGCTTCATTTTTTTTCTAAACAGGTGTTTAGCGTTCATTCATTCATTTCATATGGCAGTGTCGATGCCCTATATTATTGTTAATGTCTTTCAAGTTCATTCAGTTATACAATAGGCTTATAATTATTGGTCGTTATCGTTTATGTCAAAACATGACGTCACGAGGCCCTCGTGGTGCAGTGGTTTAAGCGTGTAACGCAACGGTTGTAAGTTCGATCCCATCTGTTGTTAATATTTTTAGTTCTTTGCTCTGGTAACGAGTTCCGCCATTTAACACACAATGCCTCAAAAATTCGGATAATAGTGAGGAACGGAGTGTCTCAACACTACGCTTTCTCTGCCTACCCGGCTACATGCGGGATACAGCGTGAAGCTGCAAAAAAAAGTGAAAAAATAAACATATCGACTCGATCCATAATATTTTACATAATGACGTCTCGTTTGCATAAGCTATTATTATGCGTGTCTTCTTCGATGACGTAGGATGCGTTACGGCAAATTCATTCATTCATTTGTTTATATTATTATGTTTACTTGCACCACGTGGTTGGTGGTTGACGAGACGTGGTGATAGTGATGGTGACGGATGGAGAGGACCAGTGCCGCGGAATGTTGGGGATTGGGTATTTGTTGATGGTCTTAATGTTGATAGTTTTTTTTAAATTTCTTTTAGTTATAGTTTGATGCCCTTTTGTGAGTTAAGGTGTTTGATATATGGAGGAAGCTATTTTTATATGTATTGAGAGATTTAGATGTTAGTATACCTACTAAAAGGTATAACTGTATAAAAATATTATACATAATATATGTGATGAATATGAAATATTTAATATTTCCATTTTCTCGCTCCGATAACAAAGTGAAATACGGCGTTAAGTTTCGCCACTCATTACGCAATGTGGAGATCGAAAGCAACGTTAAAACAACGTGAAGCTACATAGAAATATATAATCAAATTCAAATAATTTAAAATACCAAAATTTACTATAAATCCATACGTATTAAATACTTATAAATCTTATAATAATTTACATAAACTATATCCAAATCCATCCATTATAAATAAGTTAGACTTTGAAAGCATTCTAGAACTAACTTTCAGCAGCCCTCGATGTAAGCGGTTTACGTGTGACGTGTGATGGCGGATGCACGTGACTGCAACAAGTCGCATTCCTGAGTGCACCCTCGCCCCCCACCCCCCTCTCACCCTACACCACGCTAAGGGCCCGGAGGAACCTGAACTTTATTGCCAAATACCCTATATATACATAATTGATAAGAAACTGATAAAACGTAGCTTATAGGATTTTCTATTTTCATAAAATATATCCTAAAATAGTATTTAGAGACTTTTTACATTTTACAAGAAACTTCCTGGAAACAATCTTAATTCCGCCTTTCAAGGCAATGCGTTGAACTCTTTTATCGACGAACTTGATTATCGCTAATTTTAAAACATTTTTTTTATCAAATGATAAAACTAAATCTCTTAATGATAAATTGTCATTATTATGGTTTGTTTCATTGAAAATTATTTTTGCAAAAATTGTTTTAACGAAATAAAAAATAAAAAGCGTTCACTGGGCGCGGTGCCCTAGCTGTTGCCATGACAACACGCCCCTCGACTTGCTCATAGGAAAACCCAACGACTCGTGGATACAACGAGGTTAAGATAACATTGATATTTTTACTAATGATCAAAGACAAGTTTAATCCTAAAATAGTTACATTCAAAAGTTTAATAATTTAATAAAATACAAAAAAATATATTTTTAAACCAAGTAGATAAAGAAAATCGGTCGTTACGGTACAGCAACAGCGGTGTACGCCGAAAAACAAGCAAGTACGTTCTGATATAGAAAGTAAAGAGCGCCCGCGCTGGCAAGAGACCAGTGGAGCTGGCGACTTGGCGAACCACCGCCGTAATTAACGTGGACTGTGGAGTCGCCGTCAGCCTCGCGCCAGCCGACAAAAAACCAGCTCCGCCACAAAAACACTCGCCGAGCGAGACGCGTTCACGGGCTAGAGCGGGATAGAGGCACACGTATTTCTGTGACTCGCTCGCCCCGTTCGCCTCGGCCGTCGAGCGCGCAGTTGTCGACAATTTATATTTCATTTAAAAACTCTGCAGAATGCGCCCTTCTATCTATCATGTGACGTTTGACAGGTCGCCGGAACCGCGGCGAGATGTCAGATTCGAAAAAAGGCGCGCTTTCCTATTGAAGTGATTTTGAGGAAAATTGTTGGGAAATTTTCATTTTAATGTAATTTTCTAATTAATTATCATATAAATTAGTATTTGGCTAATCTCATATTGTATTGTACGTTGAATTCGAATGTAACTGAACAGACTTGTCTTCTTATAAACTTTGAGTTATACGAGTAATATAATATAGACATGACAAAGAAATATTACATACATATTTAGAGATCCTAAGCTATTTTCTTTTAAATTACATTAAAAACTACACAAATATGAAACAATGTAAGGACTTAAGTCTCTGTTCCTAAATACAAACTTTTAATCACGAAATATAAAGAATATGAGGAAAAAAAGTACAAGTGGGTAGAGTAAAACTAATGTATAAGTTATAACAGACGTTTTAAAACACATTTCTAACTAACTTTGAAAAATGTAGAAACATTTATTTAAATCGAATTTATTTTCTTGTAACTTTACACTAAGATATAGTAATAAGTAGTAGAGGACATTATTAAAATATTATCGTCACATTCTACAAAAAAAATCAAAATTTTGGAAATGTCAAAAAAGTCTCTAAACCGATATTAAACACTTATTACAAAGTTCGTAAAGCTCAGACAACCACATTTATAAATTAAAACTGCCCATTTAACGAAGTCACTGTTACCCAACAAAAGCGAGATTCAGAAATGATTTTAAATGGAATCATCGAGGCACTCCACCCTCCACTTGAATTAGGGACGTACGTTAATTGACAAATCTTACCTGGAAATCACTCCACATTTTCATGGGGATACACCATAGTTCCGATACGAAAACATCACACGATCACGATAACAACTGTCAAAGTCACCAGCACGGCGTCACTCACTAGCGTTGCGTGCGGAGGCCGAGCGCAGACTGAGGCGTCGCGCTGAGCGCCGAGCGCCGAGCGCCCAGCGCCCAGCGCCCCGGCCGCGCGGGCCCACCTGCGACTGGCACAACAAAACGAAGGTATCGGGTACTGCCTGCTGCTTCTACCTGCCAGGTAGTAGGTTCGATATGACAACAACTTTTAGAATATTTTTGTATGTTATATTTATATCGTAGTTCTAGGCTAGTCTTTGTAGAACTCCTCAAGTTAATACATTTGACATTTTTAACATCCACAACTTGAAATATATCCAAATAGTTTGTATATGTTTGTAAATAAATAATAAAAAAAATATTTCTGTTTTTATAATAAACGTTAATACACGGCGGTGGAGTGATAAGCGAAACCAAATAAAAACATTTGCAAATCTGATAGCGACTGATTGTGAGGAGGAAACATTGGCGTTTTCGATAAAGTAAAACAACTAAGGAAATTGAGTTCTAAGACGCGGACATAAGGAGTTCAAGTATCCACCGCTGATAACAGAATGTGACAGACAAAAAAGCTTTCCGAACTAAGTTTTGAGTGCAGGGCGCACTGCACTGCCCGCCACGTAGCAGGAAGTTCGTAGCAGTAAAACTTCGTAGCGCCTCGTAGCGTGAAAGTTTTGATTTCAACGATTTGCGTTGCGGCAAAGAGGGCCGCGAGGCCACACTGGCACTGTGGCCATGCGACCCAGAATTATTACTTTTCCTCGTACTAACTATTATTTAAAATTGCTACCAATACATTGCCGCTTAAACACAACGCTGTCATCAAAATCTATAATCAAAAACAGCAATGTATATAAACCAAAATTAAATATCGAAATTTGATGTAGTCCTTAAATTTATCTGTTCCGCAATCTCTCACGAGAGTGCGCCACTTGCATGAGCGGCGCCTTCACCGATTTGGAAGCCGAGCTGGTGGCGAAGCACCCTACGGCATAGTAGCTGGTGGGTCGCGTTCCATGCCGTGTGCGGTTCACGGCGTGGGGCCGGCCGACTCGCGCCGCAGCAACGTGCCGCACGCAGATCGATAATGCCCAATACTACAACAAAGAGGAAAACTGATTCGGCGGTAATTTCAAACTACCCTATTAGTACAATGAGAATGTTGAAAACAAATGTACTGAAAATTAAATGTTTTTGCGATTCGTTCGCGTTTATTTTAGTAGCCGATGTTGCTTATAGCTAGTGACGGAAGGTTTGATGACTGTGCGGGTGTTCGCTGTAAATATGGCGGCACTTTTATTTTTAAATTAATTTTCTTTTACACAATTTTGTAGTGTAAATTCAATTATATTCATATATATACAGTTACATTTAGATGCAGGGGACACGCATAGCTACCAGAATTCGGCGGAAAATGGGGAACCAGGTGTTTTAAGAGTAAGTTCCTTCTGCCAAGCCTGCTGCCTGCCAAGTGTGCGGGATACAACGTGACAAAAAAAAATATTATTGTAATTTTTTAATATTATTAAAAATAAAAAAAGAAATTAATTTATATGCTCATTGCCAATATTTGATGTTTCAAAACATTCTATAAACACTAATATTAACAATTGCCATATTTAGAATTTTTTTTAATATCCCATGCTACAACTATAAAAAAAAAACTGTACAATTATAGATAAATTAAAAAACCCATCCAACTAGCAAGTCGCTATCAACGCAGAGTACTTAGTATATTTTTACGCGCAAGGTGCGCTCGCGCATTCATATATACTTACATACATTTATACCTGTCGGCATATGCATGCACACATTCTGCACTCTCTGCATATATAGCTGTCATTTTAATATAACATCTTACCCCTTATATTAAAGATGATTTTACTGTAATTCTATTTTTACTAACTATGTATTTTAGTTCTCAATTGTACGACTTCGTACGAAAAGCTGACTCCTCAGTTGGTGTCACTTTACTTTACAACTATGTGAGAAAGCAGGCCATGTTGTCTGTAGGTAGAACTAAACTTTATTTATTTATATACATATATAAAATCGTATTTTTCTTCTTTTTTCACCTTAGGACACTCCGCTCTCCACTTTCCGTCGAATTCTGGAGGCATTGCGGCGTAGAATGACGGTGCTAAACGCCGCAATTTTGCCTCGACACCAGAACGACGAAATGAAAGTATGAATTATTTCATTTTCTCGGTTAGAATTCGAATCCATTACCTCTCGCGTTTACAGTCAACCGCTTGCGTCCCTGTGCCAGGACTGGCCTCCGATATTCATAAGTATTATATTGAAAATATTTTTCCTTTATTATGAACTTTTTTTGTAGGTATGTATTGAAAGGCTTTATATTATGTTTATATTTATTTTACTAAGATAAAGTATTTTAATATCAAATATTATACAATTTAATACTAGCATTTGAAAGAGATGAAAGTAAAAACTTAATAAAAATCCTCCTGGACACAGTTCTGGTTAAATATGGATTTCAAAAGCGAATATGTCGATTTTCATGATTTAAACAGTGCCCATTGGAAAATGTCAAGTTCGCTGCATTATTAGGATAGCCAAATGTTTTACAAAAGCAACGAGAGAAATAGAAATAAAAATTTTAACTTTTGTATCCACAGATTGACTATTTGAGACCGTCTTGGCGCAGTAGCGCAAGGGTGTGACAGTAGAGCGGCGGTTGTAGGTTCGATCACCACTCGGGAGAAAAAAAAAAGATTATTAATATTTTCATTTCTTCGCTCTAGGACCCGGCGTTAAGTTTCGCCACTCATCACGCAATGCCCCCAAAAATTCAAAGAAAAGTGGGGAACGGAGTATCTTTACACTAAGTAGCCTCTGCTTACCCGGCTGTGTGCGGGATACGGCGTGAAACTGATAAAAATAGATTGCCTAATATTAAATCTAAAACTTTATTATGAACGGTTCATTATTTTGTTTTTTTTTATACCGTTTATTTTGCTATAGGTACTTGAGGTATCTTCATTAATTCTTATTTAACGCAATTATAAAAAAAAATGTATATTTTTCTTTAATAACAATTTTATTCAACACACATTTATAATATTTTAAAAAGAATCTTTTTAAACTTGGCCTATTTTCTATAAAAACCCATTCTGTGGAACTTATGAAAGAATAAATTCATTAACACCAGCACTAACGTTCAGATGCCATCAGCATTCATTGAGCTTGATTATCTCATGTCCACGGAGCCTCAGCTCGGAATATTATGAAACATAATTCCACAGAGTGTGTCGTCTTGTTTGTGAATTAACTAGCTTTGTAGCTCGACTTTGTGCTTTATCGGAATCGAATCGGTTACTGTTAACAGTGTTACGGGAAATAAACATTTTAAATCATATAATTTGAGTAATTAAAATATTTTTATTTAATTTTTTTAGCGTATTATGTCCCGCATGTAGGAGGAGGAATTAAGTGTTAAGACACTCCGTGTTTCACTTTCCGCCGATGTCCCAATTTTCAAGGCATTGAAAGGCGAAAGAAATAAAAATATTAATAAAACCCTCGATTGAATCCACAACACTTGCAGGCTATGCTCCTGCGCCAGATGGCCGATAACTACTTCATAATATTCAAAGAAAAACATATGATTCTAGAATTAAAATTGTAATAAATATTTTATAAATAAAAATATATAAGCGTATAGCAAATATATTAGACTTTGGTAATATTCTATCCTTTTAAAAATAATCTTGGAAATTACTGTCTTTCTTTCTTTTTATGAAAATTAAAATATTAAGATAAAGATATGAAGGAATGTAAAATTAGCGACCAGTTTTACGAGCTTGACTTAACTCGAGAATTCATCTTAGACTATAACTTCTGCATGGCGGTTGACGATAAAATTTTAAATATTTTTCGTGACTAAAAATATTGAAAGCTACTCAAAAGGTGTAGCGTACGAAGTTTATTAGAAAAAATAAAAATATATTGAACTGATGTCGAAGCGCGGCGTTAAGTTCCGCCACTCAACACGCAATGCTTCCAGAATTCGGCACGAAATGGGAATCCCCATGTGTGTCTTAGCTCAAGGTTCCTAGGTTCCCTCTGCCTACTTTACTACGTGCGGGATTGATTTCATTAATTATTATTTAACATGAAGTAACTTTTGTATAAATATGTCAACGAAAATTTTTAAATAAAAAAAATATTTTAATTTCTTCAGCCATTTTCATAAACATTTATATTTATAAGTAAATATTAAAAGGAAAAATATCAAATGCATATGAAATGCGAACGACAAACGATGTCTAAGTAATTGCGGGATGGGGTAAAACCTGCATGCTGTTTCTTTATAGGAATTTATTTATTATTTATTTATTTATAGTAAAAGAGAATTATTTTTAATTGTAATAAAAATATTTCTCTCTAAACGAGAACTAAGGTGTGGCGCAGGAATACACGACAGGTTGTCAGTTCTATTCCCACTCGAGGAAGTGAAATATTTCATATTTTAATTTTTAAATAAAATATTTCATATTTTTATTTTCCTCAATCGGGAGCATATGCATAGCGCGGCGCTGAGTTCTGCCACACATCTTAATGGGAAAGGAATGTCTTAACAGTAGGTTCCCAAGTTCCCCCCACCTACCCTGATCTATACGGGATACAGCGTAAACCTAAAAAACATTACACATCAAATAGTGAAGTAATCAGTGAAAGTGAAGTGAAGTAATTACTGAGTGTATGGAATTGCACAACTCCTATATATCCACCCCGTTAGCTTCACGCTGTATCCCGCACACAGCGGGGTACGCAGAGGGAGTCAAGTATTAAAACACTTCGCTCCTCACTTAGCGTGTTATTATGTGAACCACCAGAGCCCCAACACCAGAGCGAACTGAAAATATACAACTAATATATATTTCCTTCGGTGGGAATTGAACTCACAACGCCACCCACTCCACCACGAACGGCCTCGATGGCCTGGTTTCAAACAAATTACATTTATAAAAAGATTTTACAAAATAATACGAAACTAATGCACAGGTTTTCCGTAACCTTTTTACGTAGGTAAGTATTTACAGTCCGGGCCTTATCACAGAGCCGCAGTCGCAAACAATTATAACCTTCAAATGCATTACATAAATATACCATTTCGCAGAATCCGTACTATACAAATACAAGTAGTCCTTTGATGATTATGCTGAAGCGAGTTCTACTTAATGTTTTAGTTCGAAAAAAGTAATTGTAGAGTTCATTTGTTTTGTGTTCTAGTATCTCCTGTAAGTTGTGGGACAGAGGAGAGAATAAACGTAGTGTTAAATTTCTCTTTTGTCTGGATTTTTGATGATTTATGAGTTTTTTTTAGTTTCAAGCCTTGTTTTGTATACAGCAGGGCAGAGGGCGCCTAGTGGTAAGACACTCTACTCTTCACGTCCCCTTCACTCACACGTGTTGAGTGACGGAACCCAACGCCGCGCCTTGCGTCGATACTTGAACGAAGTATTGAAAACATTAAATATTTCATTTACTCAAATGGGTATCGAACCCACAACCTGTTGCGTTTACAATGATTGTAAACTTTATATTATTTATGTAAATATAGATTTTTTTTTTAATTATCTCCAGATCCAATTTCAAAATTCCACCATAATTTAAAATATTATACCCTTTACACATCTAAATAAATGGAAATGTATTTTTACATTTTTTCCTTTACATATAAACTTCTATTTCTCTAAGCATCAGTACTAGAAACGTATATCTATTCTAATTATAAAACATACCTTATTCTTATAAAAATAGAGTTCAAATTCGTCATTTACAGTAACCACGTGCGTGCCACTGTACGAAGAACCGCGTCGGGCTACGGAGAGACAACTGGTAATTATGGACATATAGATAGATGACGTAAATGTTCGTCATATAAACATTTTCCCTAGAAATCTATTTATAAATAAATATTATGCATATATCGTAGCGATCCCCTCGCGGCTCACGTAAGCATTCGTGTTTTAGGGTTCCGTACCTCAAAAGGTAAAAACTGAACCCTTGTAGGATCACTTTCTTGTCCGTCTGTATGTCTGTCGAGACCATTTATCTCGAGATATATTGGAGGTATCAATCTCAAATTAATATCAAATATTTAGGTCTATAGTCCCTTGGAGTACAGAAAATATGAAGTTTCTAAGTAAACGCAATTAAAAGATACGAGCATTTATGTATGCAGTGCATATTACTAGTACAAACTTAAGTTAGTCAAATTTTACGAGTTCTAGAGTGTACTTCCCATTAACTTACCATCCTGAAATTGGTACGGAAGCCTTAGTGGGCGAATCCAACTCGCACTTAACCATTTTTTTTATATTATGTAGGTACTAGAGACTCAAATACGGCTTCGCCCGCTTAAACTTATGTTTTTGTTATAGACAAAGGTTATATATATTTTGATTATAATAATAAAAAATATACAATTTCCTTTCTTATAAAAAAATATGTGTATAAAGTTTCATCATAATCGGTTAAGTAGTTTTGGCGTAACAAGCAAACTAACATTCAAAAATATAATATTAGTATACCTCCGTTATCAAATGTGCGTCCATTTTGTGGCTAAATTTCATACTGACTAAGAAATATCATAAACTAAATTTAGATCTAAAGTTATCGGTTCTTGTAAAGATATTCTTGTATTGTTATTTATATTTCAACAATATAAAAATAAAAAGGCGTAGTGGTGGTGTAGTTGTACATAAGACTTTAGAGTTTAGAAGGTGGGTAGCTAGTTCAAATCCAAGTTCGGCTTAAAAGTATTACCACTTAACATACATGTTACAATGTTAGTAAAGTAGCGGGGAAAAGGTTAACAGAATGACTTTGTAAGTAGATTCCAGAAATTAAAAAATTACTCTTCTTATCAATTACTACAATGTATCTAATAAGGAAAGAGGGGCTAGTTATGGCGCAGGGACGAGAATGTGTTAGTAAACGCGATAGGTTGTAAGTTCGATTCCCATTCGTGGAAATTAAATATTTAATATTTTTATTTCTTCGTTCTGGCGTCGAGGTAAAGCGCGGTGTTGAGTACCACCGCTTAACACGCATTGCCTCCGAAATTCGTCAATCCTCCAATTTTTTTATGTGGAGTATGGAAATGTGTTAATTTGAAAGGAGTGTCTTAATAGTAGATTCCTAGGTTCCCTCTACCTACCCTGCTATGTGTGAGATACAGCATAAAGCTAAATTAAACTAAAATTAATACTCTCTAAAAAATTTTTGACATCAATATAAAACTTAACCTAAACCAATTTAATTAATGAAATGTGGTTTTTTAATACATAAATAAAATAACGACGAAATATATGTCAAACGCTATCTATGTATGACGATTGCAAACACTACATAAATACGAGTATGACCAGTGTTTTCGCAAAGAAAAGAGTGACTTAGCACTAAAGTGAGTAAAAATACGTGAATTTTATTATTGCAAATACGTGAATTTTATATAAGCCAAAATATTAACATACATATCCTTAGCCGGACTTTTTTGCAAAAGAAAATACATATTTTTGTTAATAAGTTAAGTAAGTAACTTATCCTTATTTATTTATTATCATTTTTTTACTTAGACATATTAACTACCATTCTCGAGACATGTATCACAAATACGTGTGTGAAAAATGTAAATGTCTTAAAAGTGCCCGCACAATGTCTTAAAAGTGTAAAATATTAAAATTATTAATAATAGTGCTAGAAGCTTTCGATACTTAATTTTATTCTCACCATCTCCATGCGTAGTGTTCTTCACGAGCAGCTTTCATGTACTCCAAAACTTTAATAGACACAGGTCTTATACAAAATTTTAAATTGTTGCATATTTTTAATCTGTGCTTATTTAGCTGTTTTAGTAGTCTATGACATAATTGTTTGTATCTCGCTACTAGTTTTAATGTAGTACCTGTACTATGAATGAATGGTGAAAATGTAACTTAAAAGACCACCCATTAAAAGAATTGTAGATGTAAAATTTCAACAATAAATTCAAGATTAATAAGAAAATCTAATATAATATTTTTCACAGGTGATATGTAGAGACAATGAAAAATGTCGAAATATCCCTAATTACTATACATTTTACATTTATAATTAATATTTATAAGTATAATGTTATGGGATTCTTTTAATTTTACGTTGCATACCGCATATATCAGGGTAGGTAGAGTTCCCCCCTTTCCGCCAAACTTTCGAAGATTGCGTTATGAGTGGTGGAACCCAACGGTGCGCTTTGTCTGAAGAAATTAAAATACATATTAAGTAATTAATTCCCCCGAATGGGAATTGAACCCACAACGTTTGGTCATTGTAAGATGACATCCTCATTTTATGGCTCATAATTTGTGAATTTAAATTTGACTAGGGAAATATTTATAATATTGACTTTTCTTTTCTCTAGTTATACAAAGCGTCAAGGAAAAAAATGTTCTAAAAATTAAAATGACGAAGAATGACAACGAAGTGATTCAGCACTAGCTTTTTCATACATGTAAAATTTTTTTTAAACATTATTATGAAACATATATCACACCTATATCAAGAGATAAGTTTACCACTTTTAATTTTTTCTACTTTATATAATATATTTTATATCTAACTATAGTAATTAATAAATGAATAAATAAAAAGAAGTTAAATAACAAGAAGTAAAATACCGCTAAACACTGGCAGTGGCTCTTTGAGGACCGTCTATCTAGAAGCAAACAAAAGTGCAAACTGCGAACCGTTCTAAATTAAATTCAATTTACGCTATCCTTTTGTTTAACAAAAACTTTTTGTATATGGCAATGTTTATTAATAGAATATTTATGGTATTTATTAGTTACTGGCGACCCATTTGTGGCTTCGCCCGCTTGAACATTATAATTATTAATTTATTATTCTGCATTTTAAATGCTATATGTCGAACGACATTTACTAAATATTTTTTTGTTTATAAACTAACTAAAATGAAAAAAACACTAACACGACAGTAAGATAAATAAAATAGTGAAAACTGCAATTAAATCGGTTAAGCCGTTTCTGAGATCAGAGTGAACAAACGCATAGATAGACAAACGGAAAAGTTTTAAAAACAATAGTTTTTGGTTCTATTACGGTACCAATACCATTTTTTTATATATATATCTTATATATACAGAGATCCATAACGATTTCATTATAAAAAAAGTATATATTAATACATTTACTTTCGCCTGCAGTTTCAAACGGGCATGTTTTTTCCTTTGGTCGCAACAAATGCAAATAATCCTTGCTTAGTATAAGTCCACATTGCCAGAGTGGTTGTAATTTTGATGTACTTGACTTGACCTTTTTTAGTAAAACTAAGATTTTTAGCTTTAGCAGCATAGGCAAAGAGAACCTTGCATCAAGATAATCTGTCTGCTCCGCTATCCATCCGAATTCGAGACCTTGCGTGGGTGTTGTGAGCGGTGGAACTCTACATCATTGATTGCTCTGAGAGCGAATCGAATCTACAACCCTCGCTTGTCCCCTACACAACGACCAGCGAGGCCACTGTTTTAATATTACGTCTAAATATTATATGTACCTAATAACCATATTTCAACTAAAATCAATACCAGTGTTGTTCTTTAAAACAATGAACTATTTTTGCTTAAAATATAATTTAAACACTAAAATTATTTTCTATATGGGCGATGTCAATTATAATAACGGGATGAATAAAATGTGGTATAGGTATATTAAAATATCGAATGCTGTTTAACTATTGGGCCCCCAACGTAAATTAGCATTACGCATTCGTCATTTTTGATCAAATGTTATATGCAATTTTAATTTTAAACTCATTATCTATCAGCTTCACGCTGTATCCTGCACACAGCAGGGTGCCTACCTTGAGGGAACCTAGTGTTAAGACATTCCTTTCCCCACTTTCTGCCGAATTCTGGAGGCTTATGTGTTGAGTGGAAGAACTCAACGCCGCGCTTTGCCTCGACACCAGAGCGAAGAAATGGAAATATAAACGTAAATAAATATTTCACTTGGAATATAGGAAGACTTGGAATATAGGCAATAGGCCTGTGGTTAGATGGATCAGAACCATCGCATTTCTTCGGAATCGGGTGGAAGACAGACGCGTTAACACCGATGTCAGCTTAGGAGCATATGCACGAGGCGTTAAAGGAGAGATTATGCCCGCTGAACTTGTGGAGGTTCAAAGAGGACAGAGCTCGCCTTACAGCTTTTTGCCTGAACTTAACCTCAGGCATAGAACTCTGGCACAGCAGGATTGTCAGCAACGTTGTTTAAGCGCCGAATATAATTTGCTATGCGTAATGGCGGATGCAAAGGCTAGGTAAGGTTACCAAGCGTCGCTTTTGAGTGCTTTAAACTAATGAATTCAGGACGGATGGCTCCCAATTTTCTCACCAATTTTGGCGATATGCTCGGACCTTGCTCAGACAACCTTCAGGCATCATACTGTATCCTACAGATAGCAAGGTAGACAGAGAGGACCCGAGAACTAGTGGTAAGACATGCGGTTCCCATTTATGCAATTCCGTTTCTGTTTAGTAAATTATAAATTATATTTTTTATTGTTTATGTACTTGAGTACACCCGCCTTTACTAGAGTCAGCAGAAAAACAAGAGACAATACGTTCCGTCCATTTATGTTCTTTTTTAGGGTTCCGTATTTTTTAAAGAAAAAAGGAACCCTTATAAGATCACTCTGATGTCTGTCTGTCTGACTGTCTGTTTGTTTGACTGTCGGTCTGTCTGTTTGTCTGTCAGTCTGTCAAGAGCTTTTAACTCAGAAACGCTTGGATATAACGGGTTGAAACCATATATTCAGATCTGTGGCCCCATGATTTTCTGATAAAAAACATATTTCTATATTCATGTAGAAAAAAGATACGGCCGTTTATATCGCAAAACATGAATATTTTGATACTAGGAAGGGAATATGGTACTTAGGAATTATGAAATTTGGTAGCTAGCATCTACAGGTGTTACTAGTTTAGGAAAAAATCTGAAAACTACACATTTGTGATGAAATCCTAAAAAATAATGGCCTTAAATACCTAATAAAGCGTATTTCGACACAATAAAGGGAAGCAAAANGGTAAGACATGCGGTTCCCATTAATGCAATTCCGTTTCTGTTTAGTAAATTATAAATTATATTTATTATTGTTTATGTACTTGAGTACACCCGCCTTTACTAGAGTAAGCAGAAAAACAAGAGACAATACGTTCCGTCCATTTATGTTCTTTTTTAGGGTTCCGTATTTTTTAAAGAAAAAAGGAACCCTTATAAGATAATTCTGATGTCTGATTGTTTGTCTGTCTGTCAAGAACCTTTAACTCAGAAACGCTTGGATTTATCGGGTTGAAACCATATATTCAAATCTGTGGCCCCATGATTTTCTGATAAAAAATATATTTCTATATTCATTTAGAAAAAAAACATGGCCGTTATATCGCAAAACATGAATATTTTGATACTAGGAAGGGAATAGGGTACTTAGGAATTATGAAATTTAGTAGCTAGCATCTACAGGTAGCATCTACTTTAGGGAAAAATCTGAAAACTTCACATTTGTGATGAAATTCTAAAAAATAATGGTAAGGATCTCAAAATCAAAATTAATAGAGTACTTCCAGGTAACCTAGAATTATGACATTTGGCAGCTAGCATCTACAAGTAGTACAAGTACAGAAAAAAAATGAAAACTATACATTTAAATTTTAAAAAAAAATCTTAAATTTGTGTTTGGGTTTAAATTTGGTATAGTTCAAGTGAGGTATCAGATGAAAGGACTCTGGCTAAGCTAAGCCTGAATTACAAAAAGCTCGAGACCTCTAATTTTTTTACGGAACCCTTAGTGAGCGAGACCGACTCGCGCTTGTCCGGTTTTTTTATTTACGTAAAAGTTGTACATACGACCAGGTGAATACAACCAGGTTACTTATTCAATTCTACCATTGATGGATTGGAGAGTTTTGTTTAATTTATATCTGTTTTATTAGAATAAAGCAGTATTACTAAAGTGGGCAAAAACATACATAGGTATTTACTCAAAAGGACCGTAGAAAAATAAAAAACTGAAACTAACAGTATGCTTATTGACAAAAAAGGAGGTAAAAAAAATTACGAAATAAATTAGGGTTTTTTAAAAACAATTTATTATTAAATGTATTATTATTTGAAATAGGAAAATTACTAGACAATAATTGAATCAGTTCATAAACTTGACTTTTGCATTAAAAAATAAAGGACTATATATTTTTTTACTTTCCTTTTATTAATAATTGATAATGGAAATAAAAGAAACGGTTATACATTAGTTTCTAAACAAGCCGTTGTAAAGTATAATAAGAGAAACGGAATTATACATTTTATGTAATTGATGCTACTTTTAAAACTATTTTTATAGTTCATACTTCTTTTACTTTTGTTTTATTCTTTATAGTACTTAAGTGACGTTCCAAGGTATATAGGCGTCAGGTACCTGTACCTGTAGACACACTGTGGATATTGGTTCGATTCCTACCACACAGATAATGTACAAAATATATTTATTTTCCTAATTACAAATAGTAGCTTTAACTACCGTCACTCAACAAACAGAGAAAATAGAGTAATGTAGTTTTATAACTCTCTTTCTCTTCTTCTTCTAATTCTCCTTTATTACTAAACCCTTATTTTAGGTTAGCACACACCGTTACCTTTTTTCCACCGAATTCTTGAGTGGCGAAACTCAACGCCGCAATTAAATTACTAATTTAATATATTCTCGTTTACGTTGCATAAAACATACAATAAACATTTCTATTATAAAATATAACGATGGTAGCTAGTGAGCTACCACCTTTTAATCAAGAATTTTCCCTGAATCGGTACCATCCTGTTGCCATATTTAAACAATAGTACTTTAGTAAAATCAGTATCAGATGCATAATTTTAAAACAATTTTCTCATTTATTTTATTACTAATGTTTTGCATATTATATTAAATTAATATTAACTATATACTATAAGGAACCACTGTAATTATTAATAAAACAAATAAACTTTACGAATATCGTTTGATTTTACCTTTTTTTGAGGAGCTGGATCTAAAAGAATAAATGACGAATCACTCTACCTTATTGTCTACATTTTCCTTAAGTTTCTGATAGTGTTACGTTCACACTGAGGCCAAGGTGTCAAGAAGTACTACTATGTACTAATTTAGCTAATCTCTTATTTAACCCATATCCCTGATATAAAATACAGTTTTTTTTTATTATATGAAATTATTATAAGGAAAAAAATTTATTGTACTATATTCCTCTCATATCAAAGCGGGTTTCCCTGTCCAGATTGAACTTACTATCTCAGCGATATAAGTTCCCAGTGTTGATACTGAGTCATTCTATACGTCATTGTGCGCTACATATATGTATACTTATTCGTATAACTCGTTGCAGACTTACATACATTGAAAAATAAATAGTTATGTAAAATGAGATAATTTTCAATTTTTGAGATTAGTTAAAAATAGTTGAAAATTATTTAAAAATAAATAATAATATAATTAACAATAAAATTATTATTATTATAATTATTATTTATATTTTTTATTTATATTTATATGATACTTAATTTTTTTTTTTTAATGAAATGTCTCATTTGTTTTATAACAAGAACAGACTAAAAGAGTTCTCTGCTTTGTCTGATTATATTAACTTAGAAAACTAAGCGATATGAAATGTTAGGTTAAATTTGAACCAGCCAAAAAAATAAAAATAAATATCTAAAAAAAACTCCAGATAAATTTTATTATTACTAGGAATAAAGCGTCAGTTTCTGCTAATCTCATATAAGTACAGGATTGCTTACTTATATAAAAATAATGACCAATTAGTTCATAAAGGTATTGTAGATACAAGTACCTACAAACTGAGTTCTGGACTGGAAAATAATTATAATACAATAATAAAAAAAAATCTGCTTCACGCTGTATCCCGCACTCAGCAGGGTAGGCAGAGAGAACCTAGTGTTAAGACACTCCGTTGTCCACTTGCTTCCGAATTTTGGAGGCATTGCGTGTTGAGGGGCAGAACTCAACGCCGCGCTTTGTCNCTGCGCGCGTCCGCTAGTCTCATATAAGTACAGGATTGCTTACTTATATAAAAATAATGACCAATTAGTTCATGAAGGTATTGTAGATACAAATACAAACTGAGTTCTGGACACTAATATTATATAACTTAAAATGGTTTTTTTATATAGTAAGCATAATATTTACATTAAAATATTTATAATACAATAATAACATTAAGAAAACATTCAAAAATAACTGTAGATGCTCGAAAAGCAATGACAAACTCATTTTGTTTTTAGGCCTTGTTTTCGACAACTGAAGATAAAATGCTTAAAAAGCTATAGCTGATAAAGCACCAGCACTGATGCAGAGTAGAAGAAAAAAAATCCCAACAACTTCAACGAGATGAGTAGGTAATAATAAAATATTTTTTCGAATACATTCGCAGATAGCTTATTATTTCCAACGATCACTGGAAAATTGAAACAAAGAAACAATACACTCCTTTGTTCAAAAATGCAGGTTAATATAAATACGATTTATAAGTATTCGACTATTTTCTGGAATGGAAAAATTCTGTATGGAAGTAGATTAGGATATGATGACTTTAACACCTTGACCGGTCCATTCTTTACAGGTGATCTGAGGAGTCTGTGTACTCATCTCATTCTCATCACCGTAGAATCAGCTATAATAGAAATGGTAGCCTTAGATTTGGTGCGCTACTTAACCAATTTTTATATTTAACTAGAAACACAGCCCAAATACAGAAATTTTATGTTTTTATAATTTAAAAATCCATATATAATATAATATTTGGTACATTTTTTAATTTTAAACAATATTTTCAATTTAAAAACATTTAATTATATGTCATTTCTAAAATATTCTATTCTGAGCTCATTACGATTTCGCGACTTATGTCGACGTTAGAACGCACAGTTATAACTGCAATATTTTTTTATACAATTTTCGCCTTTGTAAACTCTGCATAGAGTTTATTTTCGTGAATACGAATATCTCTTTTATACAAGGTTGGTATTACACTCTATGTTGGTTGGTATCACTGTCGCAGCGCCGATGTTTTCTTCGCTCGTTTTTATCTCTATTACTGCTCTTTGACTTTGTCTGACGTACAAAATATGATATTTATATAAAATTACACCTTATTTTCAGGGTGATACAGTCGATTTTCCATTGCTTATGCATTTTCTTGAAATTCGGACTCATTATACGAGTTTGGCATTTTGAATTTAGTGACATGTGAATAAATCGAAGACCCGCGGTGATCTAATTTTTAATTTTTCGTATTATATTTTATTTTTTATTATACTTTATGTTATATTTAATTAAAATACCATGTTTTTTCTATAGTAAAAAATAGAGTAGAAAAATAGAATGGAACGGCTCTATAATATATTTAGCTTTGCTCTACCCTATATCTATATTATATTTAATTTCTCTTTTATTATCTGTTTTTTCAGTTATTTTTATTTTTTATACTCTATACACTGTATATTATAAAAAGAGTTTATAACTAAAGCATAAACTCTATGATTTCTAAACCGAGACAGCTGAACCTTTATTAACAAGAAAATAAAAGTCATATTTGGTTATTTGAAATCCCAAAACGTTAGGTCGTCCAAGGCTGGCGTAGCTTTTATTTAGGTATTCAAAATGCGGGCGCGATGGCGTCGCGACGGCCGCGTCCGCGCTGACGCAACGCGACCTCCTTCTCCTTGCCACTAACCCCGGCCACAACCGCTACAACCCTCTGCCCTCCGTCCCACCCATCTCTCCGCTCTCCGCTCTCCGCCCCTCGTCCGCACTCCGCGCCGCTCTTCATAATAATAAAACCTGATATTTAAAACGGAACGTCCTTCTAACGCCGTGTAGTTGCGCCGACGCCAATCTACGATAATAATAAACCGGGCTCCGAGGTAGCTCAGCGGTGAAGCGCTTCACATTCCAATACTGTTAGACGGTTGTAAAGAAGCAGCGCTGCAGCGCGGCGCGCGGCTGGCCCCAGTACGGCCAGTTCTATGCACGCCTGTATAGCTATTAAATGTATATAGAATATATAGTAGTAATCGCTCGACGCAGCGGTATTATGTCGGAAATATACCGGCCGCGCCGCGCCTTAGGCCGCAATACTGTTTCAGTATTTACTTTGTATGGGAACTTTGTTTTGGATTTTTTAAAGTAACAGTGGGAGCTATTGGATTGGTTTTGGTGGTGACATTTAATGTGTGGGGTTAGCTGTTTTTGAAAGTATATTGGGTGGTTGTTGTTGTTCGGGTTTCGAAAAAAAAAATTTTCGTAATATTTTCTTAGGACGCTTCAAGTGCGTTTATTTTTCGTTTTTACTATCAATGTCATAAAGTTTCTTATTAAAATTCCAATACTTAAAAAATCATGATCACAATTTTTTTTTATTCATAACTTATTTTGCAACAACCAACAATTTATGCACAATTTGTATCATAACAAACTACTAAAACAATTCTTTTTTAGTCAATAATATGACATGTTATCTATTTAATATATAGCAATAGATATTATCCATAATAAATGAATATTTCTCCCATAATTTACAAATGTTTCCCTTTTATTCAACATACTGGAATTGTTTTACTAAATATATATAGACCAACAAGTATTTTTACTCAATACTTTTAGTTTCTATAAATTAAAACCTGTAAATTTGTATAAAACATAAATATTATCAAATTCTGAAAATATTTAATATCACTGCTAAATGTATATATTTATAAGTGAAACAAAAATTTTGTAAGACTTTTTACGAAAACTACACAGTCTAAGGAGTATTAAATTTGGTAAAGTTATAATTTATATAGAAAAAGAGTGTATAATGCTAATATATTTTATTAAATAATTCCTAAAAAAACATTAAAGTAAAAAAAAATGCAACACGCATTATCATATGTTCGATAATATACATTTTTGTATAAAGTGACATACACGTTGCTATGGCGACTCGTATTTCACGCACATCAAAGTGTTGTCTAGTTCTATGAATAACATGAAATAAATATTATTTAACACTAATAATTAATTGTAAGGCTTAGTTTGGTTATGACAATGAATAACTGTATAGAAAAAAATATATAAAAGAATTGCCTATACCTTAAATTAAATTTGAAATTATCATGCTCATACTTATCATTTTTGATATCATTAATTGTGATATTCATGATCATCTTATGATTTATTTTTCTATAATGAAACAAGCTTGTACTCGGAAATTATTTCAATAACGCTTTAAACTTTTACTAAACATTTATTATAACGATTAATTATAACCACAACTTAGCAATACGCAAACAAAACGACCAATCCCATTAAAATATCAAAAAAAGCTTTCAACTAAAAAATAATCCCATACGACAAACCCATTAAAAACACAACGGCCCAAAGCGCGGCCCGTCCCTCTGTCAGCTATAGCGTGGCCTTATAGATGGTTGTTTGCGCTCACAGAGTGCGGTGAACAGCGCTCACCGGGCGCGCGCGTGTGCGTGTGCACGTGCACGGCGCACACAGGCGGGCGGTGCGCGTGTGTGCGAGCACGTGCGCGTGTGCGTGCGCCCGTAACCGCTCTCTATTCTATCTATGCGAAGGCGTCGTATCGCCACGTATAGCGCCGAGCACGCTCGGGGCGAGGTATTTGGGGGCGGGGGTCGTATCGTTAATTGTTATGAACTTGATTTCGCTCCTGAAATACCGAAATAGGTATTTTGAAATAACGCCTCTTTTAAGAACGACCTCGCGGAATGTTCTCGCCGCCTCGTCGCCTCGTCGGTTCACCGGTGAGCGGACGAGGCCGGAGACTTTAGGTCCGTTTTCGTCTGTCGTTCTATTTGGAGCGCCGCTGTTATCAGGGTGGTGATAACGATGTAAATGGCACCGCGCGCTCGCACCGGTGTCGCGGTGGTTGCTGAGCCAGGCTTCGTGGTGGCGCTGACTTCACTCGTGGTACTGGTGGTGGTGGTTATCTAGATTATCTGTCATTAACTAGCTCACCTCTCATTAATCAACTCTATTAAAGTATAGATACATAGGAATTACTGCTTGTTCGTACATTCCATAAGTTTATGTTTTTATAAATATATAGAATCACTATTTATTCTGGTTTATTCCTACATATTTATACATGATATTAGATAATTTAGACTTTAAAAGTGTTGGAAATTTCTTAGAAGTAACTTTTAATATAGAGTCATTCGAGGACGACTGTAATCTAGACCTTATGATTAAAGGGTTAGAATATAAAATTAAACGATTCGCTGGCAGCCGCAACAAGATAACAAGAAACTACAAAAATATTTTTTAGAGAATCAGAATAACTAAACTAGATTAACAAACTATAATCAATTTTATTATATTTTAGATGAAATTATTTACAAAGGTAGCCCAATTTAAGAAAGATTTTCTTAAGTTTCTTAATTATTAGTGCAACTTCTCATCACATTGCGACTCTACTTCATAGAAATAAGAATAAGACATGTGAAGTAAAAATGGTACACAATAGAATTTTTGTTATATAAAACTCATATGAAATTAAAAACTATAATAAGCACTTTTTTATATAATTTCAATTCGAATATAGAACTTATGTTCATATTGAAAAAATAATAATTTATTGTTTTCCCAAATTATTTTAACATGAAGAACTTTGACTGTAACAACAATCTACCCTTCTATTGCTAATTATCAATTTTAATTATCAATAATTTTAAATAAAGTTTATTATTAATATATTCAACTCTTTCCCTCCTCTCCTGAAGGTCGGTAAATACCTAGAAGCTCAGCAATATGTTGCCAGCAATAATAAATATAACAATCGGTTTTTCTGTTTCGCGTCCATTGCGCGCAGTGCTCGGGCTCCGCCGAGTCATTGACATGCGACACGCGACTCCGAACTAAAAACTGTACGAGAATCAATCCAATACATTATAGCTCTTATTATAACGGTATAATAACTATAATTGTGTACGCCTTCTTATCTTTTAAAACAAAGATTGTTTTAAAAATGGTATCAGAATGACTTGGAGAACTATTTTTCAGTGTTTATATCTTGTAATGTGCTTAATTATATGATTTATTGACAGGAATTCTAAAAATCATTAAGGTTTGTCATTTTTTCTGTTATTTTTTTCAATTATAATAGTAATTAAGAAGCAATAGTGACGGACCAAAATTCCAATTTCGGACAGTTTCAGCCATTTTCGGCCAAAAAACGGTCAATGCTTCGGCCGCGCCAAAACTTAATAATTGTCAAGCGTCACTACCAATTTTTGGGATTTGGGAAAAATAATAATAAATTCTAATTATGACAGAGTAATTAACACCAAAACGATGCCATTTCCAAGAGAACCTTTCCATTCTTAGGCAACAGATGGCAAATCCGTCACTCGGGGATGTTCCTCGAACACATGGTATAGTGCCCTTAACTTTTAACTTCATCCACGATCATGACGGCTCATTGTTCCTCTCCTTCCACATTGTCAGTTCAGAACTGAATCTGGAATGTATGCTACATTGCATGACGCACTCCACACGGTAACGGTAATCGAATACGCTACAGGTTTATTCGAGTTTATTATATAATTTTCTTTCAAAAATAAAAACTGATGCTATAACAAGTAATATTAAATTCAATATTTTACAGTTTATTGTTTTGTTTATTCTTGTTTTTAAATATATATTTTTGTTTTTGTGTCTTTTTGATCAATAATGTCGTACGTAGAGATGCGAATATATTTTGAAGTAATAATAAATAGGTATTCTGGCATTAAGTTTCTTCAGAATTTGGCGGAAAGTGGGGAACGGGAGTGTCTCAACACTGGCTTCCCAGGTTTTTTCTGCCTACCCTGCTATGTGCAACGATACAGGTGAAGCAAAAAAAGAAGCTTATTGCAGTAGATATATCAATTTATCCTAAAAAATGATATAATCGTTTCCAAGTTTCCTAGTAATAACGTAACATTATATAATTGGTTCATGTCCATCCAGTAAAACATACAAAAGCAGTGTCCATTACAAATAAACACAGAAAACACTAATTACTTAGTTATAGACAAATAAGCTAACAAATAAACGAAAAACAAAACAACGTATTCGTAGAACTCACATATACTACAACTAGTTCTAAAAAATAATAGAAGACTTTTAATATGGCTGCCTTATTTCGTTACGTTCAAAAACGAAAGGCTAGCGCGCCATTTTAAAGACATGTCGGACTGGGCGCCACGGGTAAGTCGGCTGCGTCATGGATGGCTGCTTGTGAAATCCGTGTTGCTGGGGGCTCGAGCTCGGGCACCCGCTCGCTCTAGTTGGCTCGAACTCGAGCTCGCGATGCAGACACGGCAGGGGCCAAGTCGAGCCGTAATACCGAAAGAATACCCTACGAAGGCGAGCGCCTGCCAGTCGCTCGGTGCCACAGACTAACTAAATTGGAATATTTCATTTTTTATAAATATGTTAAGTAAATATATATATTCTTGTAATTTTATTGTTATATAACATTTAGATATATGTAGAGACACTCTATTTTGAAATTTTGATGCAATTTATTACATATTCTATTTTGCGAAGTGTGATGTGTATTTGTGATGAGAATTTTTGTATAAATAAAAGTATTTATAAAATGTAGAGTTTCTAAATGTATATTTCTAAATTTATATTGATATTGTTGTGTTTAAATATAGATATTTTATTTTACATTGAAGTCAATAATATATATTGATCATACTAGAATGTTTTAGAGCTGTATTATATGTTCATAACTGTGACCAGTCTACAGGTACATTTTCTTATTTAACATCAACTAAAAAAATAGTATTAAAAACAGCATAAAATACAAAAAAAAATTACACTCCTAGCTATATAAGGAAAAATAAAGTTTCCCAGTACTGAACAAAAATAAATAAAAGCATAAAGGCGAAGGTCCTTGAGCGTAATGTCGTACGGCGTATGAGAAATCAAAAACCCGAGTTCATACTAGATAGTCTGTGGCGGCCAGGCGGCGGAGCGGCCCGCTAGGTGGCAGCACATAGCTCGCTATTCACAAAGTATATTATATACCGAGTATACATATATAAACGTTATATAAGCGAACAGAAAGCTACGCCGGCGGGGCCGCGCGGGTGTCGGGGCGAGGCGGGGGGGTCGGGCACGCACACACGCGCGCGCCGCCGACGAGCGAGCGCGCCGACCGACCGACTCGCTCGACGTATTCTTATTATTATGAAAGGAGAAACGCTTTTTGTAGGGCAAGAACTAAATTTGTAGTGCCATTACCGCTGCTGATAATAAACATTGTGAACGCAATTTCTGCTCGCTGAAGTTTGCGGCGTCACTCATAGATGTCGCGTTTCCTTTTGGTCTCTGGGTAACCTGCAACCCTTTCAAATGTGCCTCGTGGGTGCTTTGTAACTTGCACTTTTTAGTATAACCGACATTTCATTTAGGTGTGTAGTGGTGCTGTGGCGTTGAAAAGAGTTGTTTCGATGTGACTCTAGTAAAGATTTCTCTGGTTATATAAATGTTATTTAGGTACAGCAAACCTCTATATTCCTTGTTTAATTATCACTTGTAGCTACATATTATTAGATAATTAATCCACGCAGCGGTGCCATGTTATGCCCCATGTTTAGGGAAGTCCCTACATTATAATAGAACCCAATACTTAAAAGTGTAACTCACACGTAATTAACGCACTTCTAGCATTTGTTTCTTAAAAGGAAAGTGAGCGCTTGACAGACAACTTTATTGAAAGCAAAACTTGGGAAAGTATTTTCACGAAAAGAATAGTTTGGCGCCATATAACGCGAGGTGGCGCCGTGTTGTGTAATGTCTGTCAGTACTAAGACCTAGGATTCCCGCCAAACCGACGCTATACACCCCTAACATTTCCACAAGTTTTCACTCACACTTTCTACTATAACGATAAACTGAAATTATTTCAAAGCACACTCTTAGTTTAATTCATATGTCTATGATAATAATAACAATAATACTTACAAAACTTAAATGAAAATTGTATACATTAACAGGCTTTGGGACAGCCGAGCCGTACTCATTACCAAAGTGCGGTTTTTGAACGTGTGCTGTGTGTGCTGATTCACTCTAACAAAACCAATTTTAAATATTAACATTAAATTGTATTTTACTATCGAAATTGCAATTATCTTATATCTATTATAACATTTTACATAAAATTTATTTTATCAACCGTTGTTGAAATTATAAAATACAATTTTTCATGACAAAGATGAACAATTCCCGCCAAAAATTTCGCCAACGTTCGGGAACGGTAACTTCGTAGTAAGTAGGGCGATCGCGGCGTGCTCATTACTGTAGTGCGGTTTCTGAACGTGCGCCATGTTTGTTTTACTTATACTAGTTCGAAATTTGAAATTTCTCTACCAAATTATAAATTTTATATTGGCAGATTATAAAATATACTCATTCTAAATTTATTTATTATCTTCGTTGTAATTTGTAGTATTTATATCTCTTATACAAATACATGACGAGTTTGTTGCACAGAAATATCTGTACCTACATACAGTGGTGTTGGGTTCGCTTACGATATCTAATTGCGTATTTATATTATAGGAAAAAACTTTAAAGTTTATTTTCTTTATCTTTTGAATTTAAATTGGATACGTAGAGCAGAATGACTATTACTTTATTGACTGTGTTTCATCTTGTAAATATACTTAAATAATTACTACATTTATAAAAATAATTGAACTCTACAGCCAAAGTGAACGCCTAATATTCAAAAGGAAAGAAATACTTTTGACCTTTTTATTTTCTATGAACTTACTCATGGATAGGGTTATAGGTCACGGCTCACAGTACACATTACCTTCTTTTATATGTAATAATTGAGTAATACAAGCATTTATGTAAAGATTATTATTATTTCTAATAAATTACCATTGATTTAGGTCACATTAGTACCTAACGATAGCATTACTCATATTTGAGTATTTAAATATAAAGGCTTTAAATAATGAATTTAGGATAAATTAATCAGTTAAAATAAAACCCTTTTAAATTTAATTAAATAAAGTGACTTAAATGAGCTTGTAGATAAATTCAACAATTCTTGATTTTTCATCTTCGAGATTATTTGACGTTTGATGTAGAGAGAAAATAGTGTTGTATCACTGTGATCTTTTCCTGGAAGTAGCCTTCCTTGATCCGAACTTTAACATCATAACCACATTACTCGAGGAACCTAACATTACCTACATGGCTAGAACGTGAAAAATATTGTATTCTAAATATTATCAATCACTTTTTAAAATAGGACTTGAACCCATAACCGTCGTGCACAACCAGTTTTGTACAGTGCCACGACATCGACGATTTTCCTACTGTGCTTTTTTTATAGACTACATTTCTATAAGCAGAAATGACAATTGATATCAGCGGAACATTGCCATTAATAAATTAGGAAAATAGTAATTTATGGTAGGACCTTTATTTATATTAATAGGTACTAGTTATAAAATATTTCTTTTTTTTTTAAATAAATCTAGTCAGTGTAATATATTTTATATTATAAACTTAATATAATAATAAAGTCTTCTGAAACATGGAAACGTACGCTATACAAATAACAACATCTCACATTAATTGTAATCGTTCCTTCTTAGAATTTCATTTTCAGTTCGCGGTATTGCTCCTCCCTATTTTTTCTTTACGACAGACAAACCTACAAATGTCTTCCAGGCGAAGGAGAGACAAGCTTGGTAATGAACTCTTCTGTTATGTCTCCGCTTGTTATAAAATATTTGTGTTTCCGAAACTTAAACTCTCTATTCTCTATGGGATTTGAACTAGTGAGCTGTCCACTGCCAAAAGCAGAATTAAGCGGAGTCAATTCTAAAACGCACTCGAATTTGGACGGAAAGTGGAGAACGGAGTGTCTCATCACTAGTTCTGTGGATAGAGCGCCGTATAAAATAACTAAAATATTTGAATCTATGATTAAAATATTTTTAATCTGTATATCAATTCACAACTAAGAACGAAAGTTCGATCTATTCTGATGTACAATTTTAAAAAATACATTAAAAAACGAAACTTCCTCAGTAGTATTTGAAGCCATCACCATCGTTTTGAAACTCAACTAACTGCGCCAGAACAGCCTCCATTCGTGGGCGTTATTTCTTACTCGGCATCAGCTTTATAAACTTTATACATAGTAAGTAAAGGATAAATAAAAAATAACTGTGATATTAACAGCAAAAGGCTAAAAGTCAAAGAGGTTTAAAGTTAGCTGTATATTTTTTTCTTATTTTATGTTATTATAACATATATTCTGTTTGTATTTAAATATAAAATACAGTGATATAGGTTTATATTATAAATACCTTGACACCCATTTCACTAACATATTATTATTATAAATAAAATAACATACATTACATTATTTTATGTATATTTTTAGGGAATATTAATTATTAAACATAGAAAAATATAAAAAAGGACAGCTACGTTTTATGCGGATTCGAGAGCATCGTGCCAGAGCGAAGAAATGTTAATAAATAATAATTATTAATAAATAATAATTCAATCCCCCCAAGTAGGGATCGAATCCACAACCGTCGCTTTCGCGTACACTCATACTCTTCAACTTCACGATGGCCACAAAACTAAAATTATTTTTGTCTATTTTTAATTTGCCATTTAATTCCTTATTTGAACTTAATAATGCTCTGGTCAAAAATCTAGAAATTAAAATTAAGACAAAGAAATATTTAAACTAACGACTATCCACTATGGTTAACTATTTAAAAAACCTAAAAATATATAAAACACATTAAAGCTTACACTACTTGTATAATTATTTAATTATATTTAATTTAAATTACTGAATCCTCTATTTATTTTTCGCCATTGTTTGTCTGTAGCCAACGTTATAAACCATTTATCTAACTAGATGGCGCTATCAGCTGACGACGCTATTTCTATATACCTCGTATTGATTATAGTAAAAGCTGCAAATTTTGTTTAATATAGATACTAAAATAAAGTATTTTCGAAATATTATTTTTTTAATGTAAATTAAAAAGAAAAGCAGTAATTATATTACCGTGATATCTTTCTCGGTACTTTTAGGCATTTCTCATATATTTTGAGAGGAATAAGTCTACCAAAAGGAGAAAATTATATCAAGTCACTCTTTTTCCCCTTGTTTTAAATACAATGAGTTTGAGTTCACAGACCGCTTATTAAAACAATACTACTTAGATAACTTCGCACTTTATTCCGTATCAGGGTAGGCGGAGAAAACCTCGTGTGAAATCAGTTCATTCTCTGCTTTCCGCACGAATTCAAAACGTCATATGTGGAGAAGCAGAACTCAGTGTCGTTCTTTGTGTCGCTACAGAGAACTCCATCAAAATATGCCTTTTGACAAGCTTTCAAGCCAAAACTACTAAACTGATCATTAAACTTTGTACACATATAATAGAGGTAGTAGAAAAAATATAGGATACCTAGGATTTTATAGTAAGAAATGTTTTAAACAAATGTTTTTAGATATAATAACAATATAAGTTTAAGCGAGCGAAGCCGCGTTGTCGTTTGAGTCTCTAGTATAAAATAAGCAGCCGGGATAACTTCATTATATTACAGTCAATAAGTATTAGAAATTAAAAATATATTAGTTATTTTTTATTTAGTTAAAATAATCGGTAAACACGTTTTTCAATATAAAAATCAGCTTCACATTGTATCCCGCACACAGCAGGTTAGCCAGACGAAACCTAGTGTTAAGACAGTCCAGTTCAGCATTGCGTGTTGAGTGACGGTACTTAACGCCGCGCTTTTGCATTGGTACGAGAGAAAGAAAATGGAAATAGTAAATATTTAATTTCCTCCAGAGGAAATTGAACCTGCAACCTGCCGCAGCCGCGGGCTAACGTCCCTGCGTCAGTGGTCTATAAATACGTGGAATTGTTAAATTTGTTAAAATAAACCTGTTCTATATATAGTGAAGTGTACAATTAAAGCACATTTATATATTAGCCTGAGTAATTATTGGAAATCCGAAGTTTCCCGGAAGCGAGCCGGCGCTCGGATGCGGCCGGGGCCTGCCGGTGGGCGGAGCTGAACCTGGAAAAGGTCAGGAGAATATGCTCAATTGATACATATTTATTTATTNGTTTATATTATAAATACCTTGACACCCATTTCACTAACATATATTATTATAAATAAAATAACGTACATTATATTATTTTATGTATATTTTAGGAAATATTGATTATTAAACATAGAATAATATAAAAAAGGACAATTTGTTCTTCAGCTACGTTTCATGCGGATTCGAGAGCATCGTGCCAGAGCGAAGAAATGTTAATAAATAATAATTATTAATAAATAATAATAAATAATAATTATTAATAAATAATAATAAATAATAATTATTAATAAATAATAATTCAATCCCCCCGAGTAGGGATCGAATCCACAACCATCGCTTTCGCGTACAAGAGTATGAGCTCTTGTGCTCCACGATGGCCTCAAAACTAAAATTATTTTTGTCTATTTTTTAATTTGCCATTTTTGAAGCTCAAACTAACGACTATCTAAGACAAAGAAATATTTAAACTAATGACTATAACTACTATGGTTAACTATTCAAAAAACCTAAAAATAAATAAAACACATTGAAGCTTACATTACTTGTATAATTATTTAGTTATATGTAATTTAAATTACTAAATCCTCTATTTGTTTTTCGCCATTGTTTGTCTGTAGCCAACGTTATAAACCATTTATCTAACTAGATGGCGCTATCAGCTGACGACGCTATTTCTATATACCTCGTATTGATTATAGTAAAAGCTGCAAATTTTGTTTAATATAGATACTAAAATAAAGTATTTTCGAAATATTTTTTTTTTTAATGTAAATTTAAAAGAAAAAACAGTAATTATATTACCGTGATATCTTTCTCGGTACTTTTAGGCATTTCTCATATATTTTGAGAGGAATAAGTCTACCAAAAGGAGAAAATTATATCAAATCACTCTTTGATAGTTATAATGAGTTTGAGTTCACAGACCGCTTATTAAAATAAACTATTACTTACATAACTTCGCACTTTTTTCCGTATATATCAAGGTAGGCGGAGAAAACCTCGTGTGAAATCAGTTCATTCTCTGCTTTCCGCACGAATTCAAGACGTCGTGTGTTGAGAAGCAGAACTCAGTGTCGTACTTTGTGTTGCCACAGAGAACTACATCAAAATATGCTTTTTGACAAGCTTTCAAGCCAAAACTACTAAACTGATTATCATTAAACTTTGTACACATATAATAGAGGTAGTAGAAAAAATATAGGATACCTAGGATTTTATAGTAAGAAATGTTTTAAACAAATGTTTTTAGATATAATAACAATATAAGTTTAAGCGAGCGAAGCCGCGTTGTCGTTTGAGTCTCTAGTATAAAATAAGCAGTCGGGATACCTTCATTATATTACAGTCAATAAGTATTAGAAATTAAAAACATATTAGTAATTTTTTATTTAGTTACAATAAACGGTAAACATGTCTTCAATAGGTATAAACCTAGTGTTAAGACAGTCCAGTTCAGCATTGCGTGTTGAGTGACGGAACTTAACGCCGCGCTTTTGCATTGGTACGAGAGCAAGAAAATGGAAATAGTAAATATTTAATTTCCTCCAGAGGGAATTGAACCTGCAACCTGCCGCAGCCGCAGGCTAACGTCCCTGCGTCAGTGGTCTATAAATACGTGGAATTGTTAAATTTGTTAAAATAAACCAGTTCTATATATAAATGAAGTGTACAATTAAAGCACATTTATATATTAGCCTGAGTAATTATTGGAAATCCGAAGTTTCCCGGAAGCGAGCCGGCGCTCGGATGCGGCCGGGGCCTGCCGGTGGGCGGAGCTGAACCTGGAAAAGGTCAGGAGAATATGCTCAATTGATACATATTTATTTATTTACTAACAGGTGATATTCATAAAGAATTGGGCATCTTAATTTTTTTTATTTTTTTTGTTCTCCATTTCTCTATCCATTAGCCGCTTTATTATTAGTCTGTTTCTGTACGATAATGTATTAATAAAAAAAGTTATAGTTTTTCATCAAAGAACTATATATAAAAATAATAAAATACATCCTTTTTTATATGATAAGGAATAATCATAATTCGCAAACGCAGTTTCTGCTTAGACTAAAATAAAGTTTCATCTAAATCTGTTCAGTATTTTTTACGTAAGAGTACAAACAAACATCCATCCTCACAAACATGTTGTTTGTTAGTAAAGTAGTAGTAGTAAATTTTTAGCTATATTTTCAGCTGTTCTAATTTTTTTAGCTCCATTTGGTAACTTAATTTCAAGATAGTCTCTTCCCCCCTTAGTGCTTTCCTCCTAAAATTGGCACTCTTTCCGTTTTGAGTTACAGAACTCAACGCTACACTTTGTCTTCATCCCGCCCCGAGAAAAGTGATAACTTATATAGAAAATTATAATTACGAATAGTTTTAAATGGCTAGCATTAATAATATTTCTATTATTTTTATTCGATGTTTATAAACTAGTACGAAGTGTTAATTTTCCCAGCGTCGTCCCAGCTCCGGCAAAGAAATGACTTTAATCCGTAAGCTTTCGTTAAATAAATTGACTCGCGTGCATACATAGATGGTGCGCTACCTTTTGTTTTTTTACTGGAAAATTGGGATTGGTTTTCTTTTGCGCGACTTCGGAAATAAGATTCATAAATAATTTATATGGAGATTAGTGAAATATGAATTTAATTTGTAATTATTAAGGTTTTGTTAATTTTTTTTTGCTTATCCGCTTTGGTAGAAAATGAAAAGTGTTAAGTTCTGCCACTCACAATGTCTCGAAAATTGGGCGGAAAGTGGAGATTGTGTCATCAGTAGATTCCGTCCGCCAATCGTTATGCGGGAAACTCGTGAAGCTTCGCATAATAAAGATTTTTTAAAAAAAATATATATTATAATTAGTTGTACTTAATCTATAAAAAAATAAGGGGCTTAAAATGCTTTTACGAATATGTTCTCGCTACAAAAAGGACATTGAGATAAGTCACTCTGTTTTTCATTTTGCTTTTAATCTTTCTTTTCATCCATCGTTCTTAAAAAAAGAGATTTTTTCAGAAATTGAATGACTCAATTGCTTATTTCAAATTACAGAAAAATGATAACTATTTTATTTGGTGTACAGCCCGGTACTTCTACTTCTACGAACGGTACTACTACTTCTATTATAGAGAACAGTAATTATTTTACAAAAAAAATAAAATTACGTATTAAAAATATTAATTCCAATTGTTTAATAAAACGTTTGACTAAAACAGATTCCCATCATTATTATTTTTTTATTGAATTTCTTATTTACATGGATTACAGATTTACAGATTGAGGCCAGTCATAGAGGAATGGCACAAACGTGTGACTGCAAAAGCGATCGACTGTAGGTTCGATTCCTAACCGAGGAAATAAAATATTCAATATTTTCAATGCCACCAGAATTCATCGGAAAATGAGGTACAGAATGTTTTAATACTAGATTCATATAGAGTGAAGCAAAAAAAATATATAACAAAACATAGATTTATAAATAATTAATTAATTATGATACATTTTTTGGCAAGATTTTCAAAATGAACTTATTGTTTTTCATACGCTGAGTGAGTGGTGAGCCCAGATGTAGTTGTGAGCCCACACTACCACCCACATATACTTATTAAAGGCAGCCTTATAATTTCTCTCTTTCAGTTTTTATTTCAATAAATTAAAACATCCCCCCCCCAATAAGTAATTATTCTCCCTTATACTCTTACAATTTCAAAAGAGCACATAGAAGCTTTAAAAACATAGAGTGGCTGTTGCAGCACAGTTTCAGGACGTGCCTGGCTTAGAGCGTCGCTCTGTGATTGTGAATACGAATCGCACGATATATTTTTATATGTAAATACTAGCCAAAATTTTACAATATACTTATAAGTATATAACGCCAAATACCAGTAACATTTAATTAATTGACTTCTTTTTTGAAAGAAAACAAGAGGTTCTGTATTCGTTATTTTCACTAAATACGCAATGTCTCCCGAATTCGGCGGAAAATGGGGAACGGTAAGTGTTTTAACACTAGGTTCTCAGATTCTCTCTCTCCAGTATCAAAGAAACTGGAGGAAAGTCACCTAAAAAGCTTGCGGACCCCCCGGAGAGCACGTATGAATGTCCGGTTCAATACCAGTGAACGATGAGAACAAGATACACAGAGACCGTCTCTACAGAGACTCTCTGGTAACCCAGCTAGCAAATATCCAGCTAGAGAGAAGCAGCGTGAAGCTAAGTACGTAAAATATATAAAAAAATAACATTCAGTAGAAATATCTTGATGGCGAAAAGAACTCTACAACTTATTTTCTTTTCCATAGTTAGGTGCTAATGTTCCCGAAATCCTGTAATGAAAACTTGAGGCGCACATTAGACAGTGTACTGTTGATATACTCGTAAGTATCATTATACGTAGAAAGGTACTAACTTACTTCTATTTATTTTTGAAACAGTAAATAAAAAATAGTACATATAAATGAGGCCAGTCGTGGCGAGTGTGACTGTAACGCGACGGTTCTGGGTTCGATCCCCATTCAATAACAATTGTGTAGAATCCGGTACTTTTCCTGATTTAATGAAATATAGCAAAATAGTGCCGCTTTACAAAAGTGGAGATAGATCTGAGCCTGGAAATTACAGACCGATTTCTGTTTTGCCATCCTTAAGTAAAATATTTGAAAAAATAATGTTCAACCAGCTCACAATTTTCTTAAATATTAACAATTGTTTCCATAGTGAGCAATATGGTTTCACCAAAGGCAAGTCCACTACGGATGCGGGTGCTGCACTCCTAAAGCACATTTATGACGCATGGGAGAGGTCACA
>JAKRZM010000100.1:439604-450622 GCA_036379175.1 Heliconius cydno galanthus
TATATATATATATATATATATATATGAAAATTGTAAAAAAAACGAACTTTGCACACTTGCATTGCATGCATCGCGGGCTAAACTTTTTAAAAAATGTACAAATGTAAATGTTAAAAATGTTTTAATATTTCATTGCCTCGAATGGGGATCGAACCCACATTCAGACGCGCTTACCTTGTACCCCTGCGCAACACCAAAAATTATAACAATTTATGATAAAATGCGTTTTTTAAGATTTTGAAAATTTGAATGAACTACTTTAATATCCCTAATACTCAAAACTCCCAACTCCTCTACAATATACCTAAAGTTTAAACTAACTAATATTGAACGTAACGTAAGGTAGTGTTTTTCAGCGCAACACAAACCGGAGAAGGCCGACAATCACGGCCAGCTTTAGCAATCAGCAAGGTCGACGTATAAACTGCTGCTCATGCTAGTAGAAACTTGAAACTAGTTTTAAATTAACTAGTAATATTAATAATTAAAGTTACAAATGTAAATAAATAAAGTTAACTTTAAATAAACTAGAGATATACTAAATAAACGAGAGATAGATATGTAGAGATCTTTCAGGTGTTTAGGAGACATACTCTTTTTATTTTTGAAATATTTAATATTGTCATTTCCTCGCGGTATCCCTTACGGTATACAATGTGAAGATAAAAAAATACGTGGCGTTCTAGACGTCTGACTGTAAAGGGAAAATTATTGTTCATATTATTTTCATATTCCTGCTCTTCTTCAAATCTTGGCGTTAAAATCTGCTACTCAACACGAGTCTCGAATATTAGTCGGAAAGCGACGAACGGAGGGCCTTACTTAGGCCATTAGGTTCCCTTTGAGGGTACATTAGGTTCCCTTTTTTATACATACAAAAAAAATGTAAAAAACCAATATAAAAAAATAAATTAGATGACTATACATATTCCCAAAGTATCATTTTAGATAACCATTTTCATAACGATAATGACAGCGTAGCACGTCGCGCTGTTAAAAAGCAGACGGCACTAACCGCGGATGCTAAAATTTAAAATATTTTAGCATTTCCCATTTTAATTGTGATAGTGAAATTATTTTGGTATCGAAACTGGTCAGAGGTCATTTTGTCATTTATAATATATAGTATGGTTATAATTTATAATAAGCCTCCAGAATTCGGCAGAAAGTGGGGAACGGGGAGTGTCTTAACACTACGTTCCCTCTGCCTATCCTGCTGTGTGCGGGATACAGCGTGTAGCTCATTTTATAATTCATAATTCACAATTTTCCTCTGGATTATAGACTGGTAGAAGGGTGTGACTGTAAAGGTTCGATCGAATGAATTATTATTTATTAAGATTTTAATTTCTTCGCTCTGGCCCCAAGGTAAAAACCCCGGCGTTTAGTTCCGCCACTAAATACGCAGTGCTTTGAAAATTTCGGCGGTCTCCTCTGCCTACCCTGCTGCATTCGGGATACAGCATGAAGCTGAGTTTTTATTATAGTACATAGACGTACCTAGTCAGTGGGCGGATTGCTCCTATACTTTTTGAACAATATCAATTGACTCTTAGAAGTAAATTTGTAGATTACAATAAGTTTAAATGTTGAAACCTTTTTTGATTTGTTTTCAAATATTTTGCGTTTCTATTAAAATTAAAAAATAGAAGAATTATGTTTTTAACCTCGCCGTTTAGTCTGTAATTGAAATACTAATCTAAAAATAGTTACAATATAAATAATAATAATTTTACCGTATTAATGGAATACAATAATTATCAAACCAATACAAAGTTATTTGATTATACTTCTCCAAATGTTTTATCTGTGGGTTTTTTGTTATATCTTGTATACTAAATGATAATGCAGTGATTAGACTATAATTAAAATGTCATTCGTGGAAAACGTGATGTTTACTTGTCATTGTTAAAAAAACTTATTGTAGCTTTTGTCATATTTTCAGAATTTTAATTTTTTTTTAACTTCTTTGTGTATCCTGCTCATAGTAGGGTAGGCAGAGGAAACTTGCGAACCTAGTGTTAAAACACCCGTTCCCTTTAAAACACTTCCCTTCCCACTTTCAGCTGAATACTGCAAGCATTGCGTGTTGAGAATAAATTAAAATATTAAATATTTAATTTCCTCGAGTAAAGTATCGAACCCACGTCCCATCGTACGCTTGTCCCCCAGCGCAGCGCCACGACTGGTCTCATTATTTCAATATTAACACTGAAAATGGCGTCGTCGTTGTTTTCTACATAGATAGCGTTAAGTCTGAAGTTGTGAATTAATTTTAGTTATACGAATTTATGTTAGATTTTGTTAAGAATTTTGAATGTTTCTCTACTTTTACTTGAAATTTTACGTTTCCTATTAACGAGTGTACCATATATGGTTATATTAGTTTATTATTTTGAAAATCTTAGAATAAACGGCAAATTTTATACTTTCCATGTTATATATCAGAAATAAAACTGTGCGAAAGACAATTAAAAAAAAAACAAAAATGTCTATTTCATAATTAATTATCATTAATATTATATTTTTTAAAAAAGAAAATGTCAACTAACCTTACATATACATTATTAATAAATAAAAATTATAATATTTTTTCAAATAAAATTTAATTAAAAAAAATAAAACGTTTCATACATATGGAGTGTGACGTTCGTTCGTTCCGTTCCGCTCACGTGGGCTGAACTATTCCCGAAATATAAAAGGTTATACCTATTATATAAACACGTGTAGAGCCAACTGAATGTTTTTTTTATTTTTGAAGTAAACTTTTCTTTAATATTAAAAAAGGAAAGTTATATGGAAACCTCTACTTTTTTTCAGTTTCACGCTATAAGAGAATAGGCCGAGAAAATCTAGCGGTTAAATGTTTTACTTCCCACTCACCATCTAATTTCGCCATATACCTATATCTATATCTTTATATAAATAACTTGCAAATTGAGTTGGCGTTAAGTTCCGCCACTCAATACGAAATTCCTGCAGAATTCAGCGAAAAGTGAGGAACAGAAGTGTCCCATTAAGACTACTTACTTACTTATTTATATAACCTTTAACAATCAATCAATTTGAAATAAAAACTTGTAATAATAATTATAGTGCCCAACAAAGAGTTAAAATTATTATAATTTCTTTAATACTTACTGGTTTAATTCTCAAATTCACAAAGGAAATTTTGTCACGTAAAATTCCAAGGAAGATAAAGATTATTATGGCTTAGTGTCTATATTAATTGACAATTCCCCAGGAACGTTAGGTCTACTTAGACTTTTATTAAAGTCTGTGATAGTAAAGGCAAAGTCGAAAATCAAAAAGCTGTGATTTGAATTTAAAATTAAGAATTCACTTCAGTCATTTTGTCATGAAAAAATAATTGACAAGCAGAGAGTAAGTAAAAGAGTTTTTTTATAGTAATACAAGTTTGCTGCAAATAAGTGGTATTATTATATTAAATTTATTATTATTGAAATTGCGTTAGATATTAAAAGTATATTTTTTATATTTCTTTTCCCGCGTTTTTACTTTTATTCATATTTTTAAAGATAGAACAGTATTTGAACATATTTTTTATCTGGAATACAAAGGTTTACGCCTAAAAACTTAAAATTCGTAATTTTCATAAAGTATTAGAATAAAATCTCTAATAAATAATTTAATAATAATTAATATATTTTTTTCTTTAAGGAATTCTTTTTATCATTATACACGATTGTTCAAAGTCGGACACTCAAAGACCAATGACGTTGTCTATGACAATACTCAGCAGAGACCAAAATAGATACGAAGTCCTTTGTAGCAGCCCCTAAATAGAGTGCGTAATAAGAAGGGGAGGCCGGAGAAACCCCCGGGCATGCGCAGCTCTGGCACTAAATATCGGTTTTATTAGAACGTTTTTGTTGCTTTTTTGCATTAGTCTTTTCTTGTTCTTATTTTTATGTTAGGTTTTTGCTTTAGAGCAATATAAGAGGAAAATGCATCAATACCTCTACCTCTTTCATACTAATATCAATCAAAGTTTTAATTCAGTTCATGAGAGAGTCACGGCTGTATTCTGTTTATAACTTTTATGAGTTTTGAATTGACTTTGGTTTGAACGTTGGCTGTCTTTTTCTATCTTTAGATGAATAAATGAAAATGACGTCACCTTCGAGTAGATTTTTTTAATCAGAATTTATATTTAGCCATGAAGTTATGTTTCATTCTATAGAAGATCATCAAGTAAATGATTAGACGTAACTTATGGACAGAGTTTGAAATAAATAAATTTGGATCGAAGCATCAGACTGTTTTTCATATTTGTTTTGTTATGTTTTTTACTCTATCGACAATCTAGAAAACCACTAAAACAATAATTACAATATATTGCAAAACAGTATAACATATTTTACGAAAACAAAACAAAATTTCAGATCACCATATTCTAATTCCTCTGCCACCAATCCTAAAACTCTATTCCACGAAGAGAACCGTTTACGAGCAACGTTTCGGCCGTCGCCGTTATATTTCAGTGTTATTATTTTAATTTAGAGCCAAGTTTATTCGGAGGACGCTGAGAACGGAGGGTGCGCCTGTCACCCGCCGGACAGATGTGCGTGCACGTGGCGAGCGCTGCGCACAATGGAACGCACTCTCGATCAAGATGGCGGCCGGCGAGTGGGGAACTTTCCCGCTCTTTTTATAGTTTTGTGTTCGATTTTTGTATAGTCTGTGTACGTTTAGGTGATGTTTAAATGAATGGAATATTTTGTATTTCAAATTATGTTTTTATTAATGTATATTCGATTATATTATTGACAAGAAATATGTGAAAATTGAAGTTCTTCGTAGGCGAAATTGCTGTGGTGACGAGGTTAAGTATGGTATAGAGTTCTAATCCCACTAGTGCGCTTATGTTATCTGATTAAATGGATATGTGAATTTGTTTATTTGAAACACATGTGTGTACCGAGTATGTAGAGTGCAAATGAGATCGGAAACATCGCACACCAGAATCTCTCTATATATTATAAAATATTTAAAATTAATCAAATTATTAATATAAAAAGAGTGGACTTCATGAGGTAGAAACTTCAAAAGTCTTAAACCAGGCCGCAAGACACAATCAAAAAAACCAGGGCAGTACGCGAGGTAATTAAGAAATTTGTGGCGGTAGTTCGATATAATAATTATATCAACTGCCAGACGAATCACCTCACACCCGTGACCAGGGACCACTGCAAAGAGTTTAAAACATCGGATTTTCAAAAATGTATAATATATACGATTAAGCCGACAAAAGTTCCATTTAACTAAAATAACTGATGTTAGAAATATCGTAAGGGATCCTTCTATACTTTTACTTTTATTATAATGGTGGTGATTCTATTTGCATGGACGTGATAATCAGAAGAATTGGAAAAAACTTTTCCATGTCAACAAGTCCATTTATTGCGAAGGCCTGAGGGCTATAGTTCATCATGTTAAACGTTTTAACGTAATCTACTGAACTTTCGATCAGACTTAGCTCCCGCACTTAGGCCCATATTTACAAATCATTTATAATATATTAAAATGGCATCTCAAGATTGATCTCAAAGTTGAGAGCAGTTTAGAAATACGGGTCTTAGAATGTGTCGTACACAATTCCTATGTATTTCCGTTTGATCATGCGCACGAGGTCGCAGGTAAAGCTAGTATATTATATAACTTGTCCCAGTTTAAACGTAATTGAAAATAATTGTAAATCTAAATTGTTTTTAGAATATTGCGTTAATTATTATAAATATAGAACATTTCTAAATATATGTTCAAAAATTTTAATCCTAGTTATTAAAAAAATATCTCATTAAGAATAAAAATATGACCTTATAATTTTATAAATATCGCTTGGTAAATTCGAGGATATTCATGTATATTTTTTACTATTTCGGGAGCCAGACTGCTTGCTCTAGATCCTGACCGCCATCGCGGTCGCCGCTCAACCTAAATATATAAAGTAGAAAATCCATTTGTTTTACTTTTTATGAATAAATTATGTACTGAAATGGATTTCACTAGCACTTTATACTTTAAGAATCCATGTTAAAGTCACTTAACTGACTAGGGCTAGTGAAGTAAAGTTGGTGTTTATCAAAAATATATATTAAAAGTAATTGCTATAAATTATACTAACTAATGTGTAAGATTCACCTAAAACCTATTTAGTCACCTAACCTGAGTGTTTCGGTTCTTCGGCTATGTCTGATTCTAGATGTTGGTTGTTAATTCAATGTCCACTTGTGTTAATATTGAAAGTTTCCACCCAGTAACAATGTACGGCGTTGAGTTTCATAATTTAATTCACAATGTCTCTTATGTTGGCGGAATGTGGAGACCAGACTACCAGCTTTTCTGCCTCTCTTGCTATTTATATGATATTGATGTTATAAAATCATATTATTTAATCTTAAATAGAATAGTAGAAGTTAAACCAAAGTTAAAAATCGCTTATTTGTTAAATTCAAATACTTACTTTATTTTCTATTATCATTAAAGTTGTCAGATTTTAATTTTTTCAGCTTCACGCACGTTGCTGTTGAAAAGGCAGAGAAAATACGGTAAACCAGTGTCAAGACATTCCGTTCCCATTATGATACTCGTTGACACAGGTTAGGGGTTCGATTCCCACTCGAGGAAGTGAAATATTTAATATATTAATGTACTCGCTCTGGTAACGAGGCAAAGCGCGGCGTGGACTTCCGCCTCTCAACACGCAATGCCTTTCCTGCTGTGAGCGGGATACAGTCTGAAGCTAAAGAAAATTATAAAATATTTTATTATTATTATTATACATATTAGCCTTTTAAAGAACTTGTAAACAAATCTAAGTTGATAATAACTTTCAATAAACCGTGTTATTTACCACTATGAGAAGAAGACGTACATTATGTATGTATGTTTCTCATTTATGG
Organism: Heliconius cydno galanthus; assembly: GCA_036379175.1. Classification (NCBI taxonomy): domain Eukaryota; kingdom Metazoa; phylum Arthropoda; class Insecta; order Lepidoptera; family Nymphalidae; genus Heliconius; species Heliconius cydno. The sequence continues at coordinate 446,531 of JAKRZM010000100.1, forward strand.
CCTACCTGTATTCCCGATATTCTTGATATCTGGACAGTCCTTTAGTTTTCCTAAGGCCCTCGTGGTGCAGGGGCACGGGTTCGATCACTACTTTGGGGATGAATTATTATATATTAATGTTTTCAATTCTTTGCTCTAGCAGCAAGGCCAAAGCCCGGCGTTCAGTTCCGCCACTCAACACGCAATGCCTTGAAAAAATCAGCGGAATGTGGGGAATAGAGAGTCTAAACACTAGGTTCCCTCTGCCTAACCTGCTGTGTGCGGGGTACAGCGTGAAGCTTTTTTAATTTAATTGTAAGATGGTATAAATTGAAATCATTAACTTCGATCCTATCATTTATTTGTTAAAACCCGCATATGTCCAATCAGGCTAAAGTAAAATAAGCTTGGTTCTGCGTCCTTTCAGTTAGAAAGGTCAAAGTTTATAAGAAAATGCTTATATAATTCAACCTGCTTCATAAAACTATAGCAAACTTTTATATAAATAACAATTATATATGTATATATATATAATAATTTTGTAATTAATATTTTTTTTCAGCTTCACGTTATATCCCGCAGCAGGGTACTCAGAGGGAACCTTTAAATCAACCAGACATTTTTTATAAAAACGTCTCTACCTATACAAAATATATTTTTTTTATGCCAATAGCATTTTTAAGTACTATAATCTTCTCCATTTTTCTCCTTGAAACCTCCTTCTAGCCCTATAGCTAAAAGCCATAGAATAAATCAGTTAAACGCTCAACCCTTTGAGATTTGAAGCCGCTATCATTGATGTAATGTTAAATTACTTTAAAAGTATACTTTTTTCAGCTTCATAGGATTTACCTTAATGGCGATAGGCAGAACGAAAGAAAGAACTTTAATAAATGTTAGTTTCTAGTTTCTTCTTGAATTTGAAAAATTATATATGGTGGTGAAACTTAACGCCGCGTTATTTCTTACCAATCTTATAAAGAATAATTTCCATTGCATCGTTAAAACGACAACCAATTTTAATATTGTTTTACAAAAATTACTCAAATGTGATAAAAAGTTGGGTTCATCGAATGGATGCACTTATACATATAAATACTACCTTTTTTGTATCCAAAACCTTTCTGTTTTTTAAATTTGTATTGCTATACATATTGAAAACGACAAGTACAATAAATTTTTACGAAAGGAAATCTGAATAAAGTAACCAAAATAATATAAAAATTGAGACAATTTTATAATTAATTTCGTCCAGTTCAAATAAAAATGTAAAGATAAAATAAACACAAAATGTATACACAATATCAATCACATGCTACTTCCATAAAAAAAAATTCTAGCTCCAAAGAGGTGATAGCTTTTTTTAAGCAAACGAACGTACGGGTCGCCTGATGGTAAATGATCAGAGGTGCTACGTGTGCCGGGCTGTAAGGTGAAGATAGACCCCCTTTTTGAAGGTACCCAAGTCGTATCGACCTGGAGACACTGCCGCAAGTAAATCATCTGACAGTTGCGTGACACGTGGAAACAATTTCCTACAAAATCGTACAGTAGTGAAGTGCCACGTGTCCAGATGATGTGGATGAAATTTGAGTTAGTGACGTACTGTGCGATTAGAAAATTCGGGGATAAGAATATTCAGAACACTCTCCACGATAAGTGCAGTAGAGAACCCACAGCCAGCGGACGTATCTACGCAAATCCAAAGTGTTCAGCCTTTCACAGATTATTTTGGGTCTCGAATGATTCAAGTGGCTCTACATTGTATGCGATCAAATGGTTAAAGCTGATACTAGAGTGACAGAGCCCAGAGATGAAAACTATACAGGCCCAATTGGTATTTTGGTGTGAAGTACTATCCCGCTGTCCCGAGGACACTCAGTTTCTTTGGGGCTAATTTGGCCTTGGTCACTTGAAATGGTAAGGCCTAATGTGCTGAGACTGGGCGCGACTTTAAGAGGAGTTTTCTCTAAAACTGGTGACTTGACAAATGGGTTTTTCTTTGTAGTTAACGCGTTAACTTACTAGCCAAACATTATTCTTTGCTAGTGGTGATGCTAGCTTACAATAGAATAAGATATTCTGTATTTTATAAAATGCGAGAGTTGGCATTTTTTTTTAACTTTTGTATATATATTAATTACATCGATACAACAAATGCTCCTATATAATAATAATGTGTTGATTTGATGGATTATTTCAAACAAAACCAAGGTATTTTGTACAAAGTTAACCAATGGGTGAACTCAACGCCACGATGACCTTAAATTACTTATAAAATAATCATTCATTTCAAAGAAAAAATCACAATTTTAAATAGCTATGAAAAAAATATCTATACAGTCCTAAAACATTACATAAATAATAACCTAAAAATAATTTCGTAAAGAAATTTTTGGTTAACTAGGTTACAGAGCTTTGGTAGATGGTCGCTGGTCGCTGGTCGCCGACCCATTTGACTCAGTTATGTAAAACTTAACTTACAAGGAGAAAGGAAAAAAGAAACAATTACAGCCTAGACGAAAATGTTGATAGTGAACTCTATTTGAGTTATTATAATAAATATAATACTGAAACTTATAATTATTAAACATTGAGGCCGTTGTGGCGCAGTGGCACCAGCAAGTGATTGTAAACGCGACGGTTGTGAATTCGATTTCCATTTGAAAGAATAAATTATTATTTATTTATATTTTTTTCATTTCTTCGGTAACAAGGAAAAGCGCGACATTACCTTGCTACCACAGTAAAGAAATGCATTCAGCGAAAAGTAGGAAACGGAGTGTTTTAACACTGCTAAACTATAAAAAATTAAAAAAAAACTTTTTATAATAAAAATTTCAGTACTCCATTCAAAAGGACAATAAACCAAAACAATATCTATTAATATAAGAATATTATTCGCTTGTCAACTCATATCTCGACATGCTCCTCCATACAGCTAGCTATCTTGTGAAAAATGACGCTATACCCACAAATGCAAAGTAGGTAGTAATTCGACATTCACCTCCCGACACGAGACCAGCTATGACCAGCTCGTCACCGCCAACCGGTTTGTCGATCAGAAAAACAGCTACGCCTCTACCACGGTGCGACGGTGGGAGAATATCAATATGTTATTTAATTATTTTTAATATTATATTTTTTTATAAGAGTCTCTATTTAATGAAGAATATTGTATTTGAGAAGATGAAGAATATTTATATATTTTAGGAAATTGTTATTTTTAATATTATAATTTTTTTTTATGTTTTTCACATTTTTTTAAGAATAGAGACAAGGATAAAGGAGACTTAGTATTTATTATTGATATCGATATACATATATGACAATGAAGACTTTGAAGACCAACGCCAGAAAATTTACATTAACTTTATTTTTTTGTTCATTTTTTAATGTTTATTTCTAGCCACTCCTTTTACTGACTTGGATTCCAAGCGAAACCGCAGGCAAAAGCTAGTACCTAATTAATAAGCAAAACGTCATATTAAAAGTATTTTCCAGTTTATACAGGAAATGACCAAAAAAATGTATGACTCAAGGCACATATACAGGATATGTCTGTATAACAAACCACTTACAGGAGCTTCCGCACTTAATTTTGGCATTTGTTTAAGTTTATAAATAAAGTAGACTATTGAGGCTTTTGTGGTGTGATTATAATCGCGACGATTGTAGGTTCGATTCCCACTCACGGGATTGAAATATTTAATATTTTCATTTCCTTTTTCCGTTAACACACCCAATGCCTCTAGAATTCGGCGGAAAGTGGAGAACGGAATTATCTTAATCGAGAACAGAGTATTTTAACATTGGGTTGGCAGGATCCTTCTGCCTTGCCTGCTATGTGCGGGATAACAATTCGATGAAAAATGGAGAAGTTTGACTCTTTGTTTATCCTACGTTATGAATTTACGTCAGTAGATATAATAAAAACGAACTGATTATATTAATTAAATATAATACGTTTTTTATTTTAATTAGTAAAGTTATTGCTCATCTCATTATAAAATATTTTTTTATAGTAACAGGAAAAATTAAAAACAGTATATGCCTACGCAGGTGAACAAAGTCGGGGTCAAGAACCTATCTATCCTATATACCTATACTTTG